>JAJAGP010001915.1:7463-148591 GCA_025084515.1 Ancistrus triradiatus
TGTAGCATGAGACCCCGGCAGCATTAGCTATAGCAGCAAAGCTAGAAAGAGGAGAACTGGTAGGAAACACAGCCAAGAGGGATCACATGAGACATTGGCAACCCCACAGGAGGCAGAAGACAGCAACCCAACGTCTCTGATCAGTATAAGACTCTTTGACTATGAACCCCCAGCTCTGCCCTTATTCTAAGGCAAGGATGCACGAGTCAAGACACGAGGACCAAAGCCCAGTTCAGCCAGACCGCCCACTCGACACTCCCGGCTAGCGGACAAGGCATTCAGGCCGGACATGACTCCAGACTCCGGCCCCAGTGACCCAAGCCATGCATCCTGGTCTAAATCTAGTCAAAAGCCTGTGTAAATAGGTATGTCTTTAGCCTAGACTTAAAACTCTGGAGAGTGTCTGAGTGTCGAACGAAAGTGGGAAGTTTATTCCATAGTTGGGGGGGCCATGTATGAGAAAGCCTTTTCCCCTGCTGTGACTTTTTTAATTCTAGGAACTAAAAGAAGTCCTGTACCCTGCGAACGAAGTAGACGAGTTGGATTGTAAAACTCTAATGGGCCCAATTCATTTAATTGGGTGTCTTCTGATGGAAATTGTTTTTTGCACCAAAACTACATGTACATATAGTGGCATGGGCCACTGGGCTTGGGGCATCCTTGGGGCACTATACATAAATGATGACATAAATAGCTTCAGCCAGTAAAATAAAAGACCACAGCAAAAAAATGAGCAGAAATAGAGAGACAAAAGCAATGTCTACTCTTACAGATAGCAACAAAAGAACAGAAATGACATTACAGGTTATAAAAAGAGTCAAATGCAATTTCACTATATGATTAGAATCCTTAGTCAAAACTAATAGTCATCACAAAACATAAAAGAAGGATTACCAAGGCAAGTAAAAATAGAAAACATTTGGGTCACCACTGTAACAATTTTGACAAATACAACACAAAAGAAACATCGGGCCACCAACTACAGAGAGCAGTCTGGTCCACCAGAACAAAAGCCATAGTAATGAAAGTTGAAGAGAGATCAAATTCACTTATTACATTCAAGATTCCCATTTAGTTGCCATTGTCAGGTCTTCCAAATACTTTGACTTGTGCCTCTGAAAGTACTCTTCTCAAAACATCAGACTAATATGCAGACTCGGTCACACACTGTTTGACACATCTTTTGTCCCATGATCTGACATTGGTCTAATGTAAGTTGGCATCGCTTTCTGATGTTTGATCACTATAGTAAAACAAAATAAAACACACATCCAGTGGAAGAAGAATAAAATAGTCAGTCTCACCATTTATGAGCTTGTATCTGTAATGTGTTTTGGAGAAACTTTTATGTGGGTTATACCTTTTGGCCTGTCAGTCATATACTAGTTAAGAGTCGTTATGCATAACTGCACTCATTGACAAAAAAATCAACTCACCAAGAAGGAGCTGCTGGAATCGATGGAAACTTTATATGTATGAATGTAATGATGATGATATATGTAAGTGATTAAGTCAGATTTATTTATATAGCGCTTTTTACAATGGAGCATTGTCTCAAAGCAACTTTCCAATTTTAGATTATCTCCTAATATCTACGTCCAATCCCAAATTGAGCAGGACTAGGGCGAACATATTAGAGTGAAAGGATAGGTTTATTGTGGAAAAACTCTACAGGAGGCTCTAGCACCCTGTCTAGCTTGGATACAAGATAAGATACGGTTGGCCATTGGAGGCATACAGGTTCTATATGGTATCCTGTGGCTCATTTGCACACAGATGTTGCAGCTGGGCTGGTAGATCCTCATTCATCACATCAGCAATTGGGCAGTGTGTCACTCCACAGCACCACAAGGCCTCTATACTTGAAACCGACCATCGTCGGATCCAAAACAGAACCTGGATTTGTCACTAAAGATGATACGGTTCTAGTCCACAGCAGTCCAGGTTTCTTGTTTATGACACCACTGCAAACAAAGGCAACGGTGGCTAACTGTCAATGGAAGGACACATAATGGGTGCCGTGACAACAAATTGCCTTCTGCTAAGCGCCTGGAAATGGTATGGGCAGAGACAGGGGTCTATAGTGAAGGTGCCACCTGTGACTGGAGGTAGACAACAAAACTGGGAGCTGCTCGTGTTTGTCAGCAGATCAAACAACTCCATCTACTGATGGTCTGTCAGGGCCGTCCGGAGCCTTTTTGCTATGTGTACATGCCGTCTTGGAACCACTGTTCATAACACCACATAACAGCTAGGTCAGAATGGCTTAGATGGCAGGCAGTTCGTCGAAACAATCATCCTGCTTCTCTCAGTCCAATGATGCACCCCCTCTGAAAGTCTGTCAACTGGGCAAAATGTCTTCAAGTGCATCGTAGAGGCATGTCTAGCAGTCAAAAATCTCTCACCATGAGGTGCACTATCCAAAAGTAGCCTCTGAAAACCTTTATATAGGGCAGCGTGGGAAGCACTTTTATGCCCTCCTATGGCAAGACCCAGTGTCTAATCAGCCTGTAATAATTTACATATCTGCCTAAGACATAGCTGTATGCCGAGTTTTGCAGCAATCCAACATTTCTATCTGGGTGCGGGTCTTTTGCAGTATGAGTAGTTGCAGTACCTTGGATGGCCAGCTTCTCAAAACGTGTTAACATTTGTGTTTGTTTACAGGTGACAACAGAAGGGAGTTTCATTCAGAAGATATGATACAATGGCAAGGACGTGTGGATGTAAGACATGTTTTTGCTTATGTCTTGAGATAATGCCCTGTAATCTATTACACAATGTTAATGAGGTTAAGAGGTCAGGCTGTTCTGCACTTGCTATAAATGCAAGCTATATTACCATGCATTTTCTATTATCTCACTTCCATGATCAGCGGATAAAAACAGAGGTCATAGAGCAAATGAAAGTCAAGATGAGTGAGGTACTGGACAAAACACTTAAAGACTCATTGCAGCCCTTCTCCCAAAGCCCACATTCAACTGCACAGCAAAACTCTGATGGAAAAGCTAGAAGGTGAAAAAGCTCAAGCATTGTTATAGTGTCTTGCACTAACAGCTACATAAACATTCTCCATGTTGCTGCACCGATTGATTGTAGTGTGAAAAAAATATATAAATCATTGTAATTGCAGACACAGAATGGAGGATGGAAAAGTGTTTGTGGCCAGACAGTCCTTACTTGAGTGAGTATTCAGAAAAAAATATATTGCACATCAGTAATGCAGGAGTCATCCACACAAGTGATCTTAAAATGTTTCTCTCTCTCTCTAGTGAGTTGTTTGAGGTCAGTCACATTAAAACCATCTATCACATGTTCATTGCTGGTCTTTTTGTCTTCATCATCAGCACACTAACAGTGGACTACATTGACCAGGGAAGGTCTGTGTGTCAAAATTTGATCTGCTTCAAAAAACTTTGGTGACTATACTACATGCTAAATGTTCACTTAGGCTCGATGTTTCCTTTTCACAGGTTGGTTCTAGATTTTGACCTGTTCTTCTATGCCTTTGGCAAGCTGGACACTGTAATATGGACCTGGGTTATCATGTTCAGTTACACTCTTCTTGGACCATACCATATTCTAAGCCAGTGGGGGGAGATGCGCCATCGCTACCAATGGAAGAAGACAGTATCCGCAGCAACAGCTATTGTGGTGTTGGCAGTTCAGATGAGCATGCTGGGGTATTTTCCTGTGTATGTTGTCCTGCAATACCAGCTGCCCCCTGCATCACGCTTCATCATCATACTTGAACAGGTATTAAAAGAAATAGATCACACTGAGATCAAAGCGAGAATGTCATCATTTATATGTGGCTCAGTTTTGTAAGATGTCAGTTTCACTTTTAGAAAATCCAGGTACCAGGCTAGCAGACTTTACTTTAACTTGGCTAAATCAGAGGTTTTGTAAGGAACTATAATTCATATCAGTACTTCTCCAAAAGTTAACATTCAGAAACCTTATTATTCTTTAGTCTAAAACATGCAATCAACCAAAACATTAAAACAATGCACAAAACAAATGACAAATAATTTTGAACAGAATGTGTTAAGCTCTCAAATATATTGAGTCACAGCTCAGTTGTTTGAGTTGTCTCAGTTGTTTAGATCTCCTAAACAACAAGGCTTGTGGGATGCTCCATCTCTACTGACAGTGGTCAGAGGAGGGACAAACCAAGAACTTGGTGTTGGTGCCCAAGGCTCATCAATGCCAAGGACATCGAATCCTATCACATATGGTCCGAATGGGCAAAATGGGCTTCTGTGGTAAAGTCACAGTAATGTTTAATGCTGGTTATGGGAGGAATGTGTCACAACACACAGTGCAGCACCCATGGTTGAGTATGGGACTGCCTAGTGGCATAGTGTTAATGGTGCTCACCATGCTGTCCACTGTCAAAAGTACCTACAATGGGCAAGTGAGTGTCAGAACTGGACCTTGAAACAATGGAAGAAAGTCAGCTGGTCTGATGCTTCAAATATTCTTTTCCAACACATATAAGGTCAGGTACCTGTGCACCTCTTACCTGTAGAAGTGATGGCAATAGGCTGCACTGTGGACTGAAGATAAGCCAATGGAGGGAGTGTAATGCTCAGGTTAATGTTCTGCAGGGAAGCCCTGGGTCCGTCCTGTGGACATGAATTTGATGCATAATGCGTACTAAAACATTTTTGTGGACCATGTGGTTTTAATGTTTTGACTGACTGATGTATGACAATAAAAACATCTGTTTTTATTACATCTGGCATATTTCAGAGAAAAAATGAGTATATAGCATACTAGAGCCTATTAATTTTACATTTTTAAAAGTCCTTAAAACAGTTATTTGTAAGGATACTTCTTTTGTCCCTAAACCCATAAACATTTACTGTGCATACAATGCCAGTATAACTATTAACTTGTCTTACTAATGTAAATTATAATAATGTATTATGTTTGTATTGTATTATTTAATAATTTAAGTAATAAATGATGTACCAGATCATGTCATGCCATATCATGTCAAATCTGTTTCAGTGTAATTCTAGTGCAAACCTTCTGTTTCCAAATTAAGCATATTGTAAGAATTTTGTGTTTCTTAGTGGTTCAGAGAGTAATTTCATTGTACATGTGGTGGTCAGTGATGTTTTAATTCCTGACAGAATAGTTTTAGCATGAATGTAGAAACATTTGTTTTCTTCCTCAGACAGTAGTAAGAAAGTGATTCTTGGGCAGATTTCTTCATAAAGACAAACCACCAGAGTAACACCCAATAATCTGAAAACTAAAATCCCAAACAGGGAGGTTTTAACAACTGTTTTCCATGTAGCAACTGCGGACAAAAAATGACATTTGTGTTGAAAGGTTAAGACTGATATGCAAACATGTTATAGCGCAAAATGAAATACATTCTCATACTTGAGGGTTTTGCCCACATCCTACTCTGCCACTTGAGAGAAATATATTTCGTTGTTGAAAAGATGAAGTGAGGCTATGCCAAAGTACAGGACATCTTCTCAAGAGATTGGTCGTCTAAACATAAGAGAGAGCATACTGGATTATCACACATAGACATTGCTGTGGTACAAACCACTGAACAACTGATTGAACATTTTTTCATACTACGTTTGATAAAAATGTAATAAACCCGGGTTTTATTGTTCATAGATCAGATTCCTGATGAAGAGCTATTCCTTTATACGTGAGACAGCGGGTGCAGTTCTCATAGTCAAACCAAAGACAGGTAATTCCACTCAATAAGGCATTTTTCCAATTTAATAATTATTTGAGAATGGGTCCTCAAAGACCAAGAGACAATCCATGTTTCTGGTCTCTCCCAGAACCCAGAACACCACACAAGTTAAGGTCCCTTCAGGGCAAAAGTGTGCACTATGCAGTGTAAGAGTCTCAGTCCCAGAAAACATCGTTCTAATGAATGTATTACTCACAAGCTGTATAAAGGTTGAAAATACCATATTAGAGCAATTCTCCAACCTCAGCTAATATTATAGACATGAGTGCTATTTTGTGTCCATGTGTCCTAGGTGAAGCAGCCCGATTTCCTTCTCTGTCCAGCTATGTGTACTTCCTGTTTTCTCCAACTCTGATCTACAGGGAGTCATATCCTCGGTAAATATCGACTATATTCATTTAGCTATATTTTATTTTTGTTGTAATACTTAATTTTAATATTTGGGTGGCACAGTGGCTTGGTGGGTAGCATCGCCGCCTCACAGCAAGAAGGTCCTGGGTTCAATCCCAGCGTGGACTGGCCTGGGTCCTTTCTGTGTGGAGTCTGCATGTCCTCCCTGTGTCCACGTGGGTTTACTCCGGGTACTCCGGTTTCCTCCCACAGTCAAAAGACATGCATGTTAGGTTAATTGATTACACTAAATTGGCCTGGTTTGAGCGTGGTCTCTGGCGACAAACGGAGCGACGCGTTGGCTGGAGTATTTCTCGGTTGCATCAAAGTGGTGGGCGGACCCCGCATCCGGCGGGACAGGCGCTAGGAAAGAAGAAGAAGAAGAAGAAGATTTAAATATTTCTGTCTCTTTCCCAGAAACCCTTATATCAGGTGGAATTATGTGGGGATGAACTTTGCAAAGGTACTGTGAGCTTTTCCTCATGCTGCTATATGTATTGACAGACCTGCCATTTATTTATTGGTTCACTTTAAAACCTCTTTCTTGCTCTAGGTTTTGGCTAGTCTGTTTTATCTGTACTTCATCCTTGTACGGCTGTGTATTCCTGTGTTTATGAACAAGAGCAATCAGTCATTCAGCGGTCGCACCCTGGTCCTGGCTGTGTTTCACTCCACCCTGCCAGGTACATAGATAAGATTAGATTTGCATGTATACTATCTGCTTATACACATGAACAGGCAGACAGACAGTTCTGCAGAAAGTGTTGATTCTATGTTCAGCAATAATTTTACAACATGTAACTTTGAGAACCCACACATGTATTTATTTGCATCTGACCCTGACTTAATCACACATAGCAAGTACAGATAATCTGGCACCAGTAGTGCTAGTGAAGTCTAAACATCTAGCAAGAAGGCACGTGAACAAAAACTAAAAAGGTGTCAGAGGTATCTCAGCCACATACAGCACTGTGCAAACGCCTTAGGCCACCATTAGATTTGTTGTTTTAGCAAGGGTATAATGACCATATATAACTTACTGTCAACAATTAGACCCAAACATTTCAACTTGGATTTGTAACTTTATAATACTCTTTTCCCGCTGATTTTTATTTCAGTCTTTGTGAGCTGTAGCATATCATAGCCCTTTCACTCTGTTTTCCTTCTGAAAAAGTGGTTTTCTAGATGCTAACCTTATAAAAAGACCCTTCCTGATCAAGCTTCTCTGAACTGTAGATGGGTCAACTTTGGCATCCCGATGAAGCTGCCAGATGCTGCTATTCCTCAAGTGTAAGGGGAGGTCACACTAAATACTTGCCACTGTTGACTATCGAAGCTGTTTATTTCTGGGTGTTTTTTTCAGGTTTTTAATACTACAGAATTCATGTATTTTCTGATTGTACTCTAATAAAGATACATATAAACAATTATATATGGTCATTATACCGTTGCTAAAACAATCGTATGATATGTTTAAGCATAAATACATAATTAATTATTTTTATTTTGATGCATTAAAATGTGCCCTCATGGAAGAGGTTGCGTAGAATAATGTAATACGTGTCATGTATTTATAATGAATAATGGAATTGGACAAATGCGCATAATGCTACTGCCTCATATACAGTACCTTGCAAAAGTATTCGGCCCCCTTGAACTTTTCAACCTTTTGCCACATTTCAGGCTTCAAACATAAAGATATGAAATTGTAATTTTTTGTGAAGAATCAACAACAAGTGAGACACAATCGTGAAGTGAACGAAATTTACTGGATATTTTAAACTTTTTTTTAGAAATAAAAAACTGAAAAGTGGGGCATGCAAAATTATTCGCCCCTTTACTTTCAGTGCAGCAAACTCACTCCAGAAGTTCAGTGAGGATCTCTGAATGATCCAATGTTGACCTAAATGGCTGATGACGATAAATAGAATCCACCTGCGTGTAATCAAGTCTCCGTATAAATGCAGAGTTTCAGAGTCTCAGAGTTCTGTTTAAAGCACAGAGAGCATCATGAAGACCAAGGAACACAGCAGGCAGGTCCGAGATACTGTTGTGGAGAAGTTTAAAGCCGGATTTGGATACAAAAAGATTTCCCAAGCTTTAAACATCTCAAGGAGCACTGTGCAAGTGATCATATTGCAATGGAAGGAGTATCAGACCACTGCAAATCTACCGAGACCCGGCCGTCCCTCTAAACTTTCAGCTCAAACAAGGAGAAGACTGATCAGAGATGCAGCCAAGAGGCCCATGATCACTCTGGATGAACTGCAGAGATCTACAGCTGAGGTGGGAGACTCTGTCCATAGGACAACAATCAGTCGTACACTGCACAAATCTGGCCTTTATGGAAGAGTGGCAAGAAGAAAGCCATTTCTCAAAGATATCCAAAAATGTTTGCCACAAGCCACCATGGAGGACTCACCAAACATGTGGAAGGAAGGTTGGCTCTGGTCAGATGAACTTTTTGGTAACGTGCAAACGCTATGTTTGGCGTAAAGCAACACAGCTCATCAACCTGAAACGCACCATCATCATGTCCAAACTGGTGGTGGCAGCATCAGGTTTGGGCTGCTTTTCTCAGCAGAGACAGGGAAGTGGTTAAAAATTGATGGGAAGATGGATGGAGCCAAATACAGGACCATTCTGGAAGAAAACCTGTTGGAGTCTGCAAAAGACCTGAGACTGGGACGGAGATTTATCTTCCAACAAGACAATGATCCAAAACATAAAGCAAAATCTACAATGGAATGGTTCACAAATAAACGTATCCAGGTGTTAGAATGGCCAAGTCAAAGTCCAGAGCTGAATCCAATCGAGAATCTGTGGAAAGAGTTGAAAACTGCTGATCACAAACGCTCTCCATCCAACCTCACTGAGCTCGAGCTGTTTTGCAAGGAAGAATTGGCAAAAATGTCATTCTCTCGATGTACAAAACTGCTAGAGACATACCCCAATCGACTTGCAGCTGTAATCGCAGCAAAAAGGTGGCGCTACAAAGTATTAACGCAAAGGGGCTGAATAATTTTGCACGCCCCACTTTTCAGTTTTTTATTTCTAAAAAAAGTTTAAAATATCCAATAAATTTCGTTCCACTTCATGATTGTGTCGCACTTGTTGTTGATTCTTCACAAAAAATTACAATTTCATATCTTTATGTTTAAAGCCTGAAATGTGGCAAAAGTTTGAAAAGTTCAATACTTTTGCAAGGCACTGTACATGTGCACAGTATCATGTTTAAATCCATGTGTCATTTGTATTAATGCTCATAGAAAGAAATTAATGCAGCTCTCCATTGAGTCTGTTTACCCTTATAAGAGTGAAGGGAGTTTATGATAGATGAAATAGAATTGTTTAGACTGAGTAAAATAATTGCATAGTTTTTGTTTGTGTGTGTGTGTGTGTGTGTGTGTGTGTGTGTGTGTGTGTGTGTGTGTATTCCTCACTCAGGTATGCTCATGCTTCTCCTGGGATTCTACGCCTTCCTGCACTGCTGGCTCAATGCTTTTGCTGAAATGCTGCGCTTTGCTGACCGAATGTTCTATAAAGTGAGATTTTTTTTCATTTTTCCATGTCTCAGGCACATATCGCACACATAAAAACTAAATGCATAAAGGTGAAAAATATTATTTCCAGTAATCGATCCCATACCTATGATTAGGACTGGTGGAATTCAACATCCTTCGCTAACTACTACCGCACCTGGAACATTGTGGTGCATGACTGGCTTTATTATTATGCCTATCGAGACTTCCTTAGGGTAAGACTTCTTACATGTTAATGACATCTGTATAAAAAAATATAATCAGATGACAAAGTTAGAGCCTAAGATGTGCTGATTTGTCCCATGATCTCTCCGTACTTTTCAGATGTCAGGCCATCGACTCCGTTCAGTGGCCACACTGTCTGTGTTTGCAGTTTCAGCTATTGTTCATGAATATGCTTTCACTATGGGATTCGGCTTCTTCTACCCTGTGATGTTCTGTCTATTCGCAATCATTGGAGGTAAGACAACACACAACAAACTAAATTTGAAATGTGCCAGCTTCTCTGGTATAGCGCTTACTGTAGCACAGTACCCTGCAACAGGTCAATTTAAACTGTGATTTCAGTGCCTGAGCCCAAATTTGCATATGTGATTTATTTAATGGTTTTGGCAGACTGTCATATCCTGTACACCACATGAGCTTAAAATAGGCCAGAATACCAATGATTTTGGCTGTATCCCAAATCTCTTAGTACTGTACTTGTGACAAGCACTAAGCAGCAGTGCAGGAGTCGAGTGCAGGTTTATTAAAGGGCAAATCCAAAACGTGTAGAAGAAAACAGGCTAAAGTTCAATAAACCAAAAGTCAGAAGAAATATACACAAGCAAACAATAAAAAAAAATAAAAAAAACTGACGCACAACAAAACAATATCAGGGTACTAGATCAAAACCGTACTGCTCATAAATGCAGGAAAATACCAAACAAGTCCTTGCACAGTGGACTCCACTCAGGTTTTATAGCACAACAAACACAACCTGACTGCAATCAGGTGTGTATTCAGAGCTGGGGAGAACGCCAACCCTGCAGGTGTCAAAGGGGAATGGAATCAGAGGTCACAGAACTAAGTTACTAAGTGAAATGTTAAATTAGTACACTGCCAGTCTTAGCATTCTGACACTCTGCCCCCATAGGAAAGTTTTAGTGCTCAGCAGTTCCACTTTCATACCTCTGAAGACTCAATGGCTGTTCTCATTTACAGTCTCCACCCCAATTATTGGCACCCCTGGGAAAGATAAGTAAAAAAAGGTTGTAAGTATTACACCTTTGGTGGATTAGCTTAATCTGAAAAATCTCTTTAGATCAAGGGACAACAATGGCAAAAACTTCATTGTGTATTGTGTAAACCATTTCCTTTTTGATCTGGACGTATGTTTTGGATCATTGTCCTGCTGGAAGATCCAGTGATGACCCAGTTTTAAAGTTCTTGGCAGAGGAAGACAGACTTTGATCTAAAATGTTTTTCTGGGTAATTTGTGGAGTCCACATGCCCCATACCCTGCCACTGGATTGTCGGAAAGACAGCCCACAAACTTCACACATGTCCATAACTTTAAGAGTGGCATCAGGTTCTTGTCAGTTCGTCTCCGTAGCATTTAACAGACTCCAGGTGCTTATGTTTGTGACTAGTTGACAGAAAATGGCATTTTTTCTACCCATTCCCTGACTTATGAAACACAATATTATCTTATTTGAACTGTGTTCTCTTGTGTTCCTTATGTTGAAGAATGACTAAGATCATTTGACCTCTGTGTTTCCAATGAACATTAACTAAATTGTATTTAGTTAATGTTAGGACATAGATAGCAGGCTGGCTTCTAGTAGGAAGGATAAATTGTGACTATAAACTCACACTGATTATGATAAGAAATGTATTTTTCTCTTAGTTAGACTTACAGGTTAGACATGTTTTACAATATATGTCCCTGCTAAAAGAAACCAGCATATATTTTGTTTTGGATATACTGGAGGCTGGTATGGTGGTTATTATTGTCACCAGCATGGAATGTGGTTGTGGTGACATACAGGTCAACCAGATCATTCAGCAACATTTTAAACATCAAGCGAAACCAACACTGAATCAACACTACTCTGCTAAACAGAACAGCCAGGGGGTTTGAGTTTTACTTAATTAACCACAATATTTACAAACACATTACTGAAACTGAGTCACAAAATTGTTAGTCTTAAGATGAAACATTAAATTCCACGAAACCTTTTTTCCAGCAAGTAACTTTACTGTTGTGACTACGTTGATAAAATGACACCATTTAAATGAGTTCAGTGGTAAATTAAGCAAACAGTGGTGCTTGAAACTTTGTGAACCCTTTAGAATTTTCTATACTTCTGCATAAATGTGACCTAAAACATCATCAGATTTTCACACAAGTCCTAAAAGTAGATAAAGAGAACCCAGTTAAACAAATGTGACAAAAGTATTATACTTTGTAATTTATTTATTGAGGACAATGATCCAATATTACATATTAGTGAGTAACACAAGTAATGTGAACCTCTAGATTATCATTATTTGAATGTGGAGTTAGTCCTTTTCATCAATGGGTGACAATCAGGTGTGAGTGGGCACCCTGTTTTATTAAAGAACAGAGATCTATTAAAGTCTGCTCTTCACAACATGTTTGTGGAAGTGTATCATGGCACGAACAAATGAGATTTCTGAGGACCTCAGAAAAAGAGTTGTTGATGCTCATCAGGCTGGAAAAGGTTACAAAACCATCTCTAAAGAGCTTGGACTCCACCAATCCACAGTCAGACAGATTGTGTACACATGGAGGAAATTCAAGACCGTTGTTACCCTCCCCAGGAGTGGTCAACCTACAAAGATCACTTCAAGAGATCGTGGTATAGTTGGCGCGGTCACAAAGGACTTCAGGGTAACTTCTAAGCAACTGAAGGCCTCTCTCACATTGGCTAATGTTAATGTTCATGAGTCCACCATCAGAAGAACACTGAACAACAATGGTGTGTATGGCAGGGTAGCAAGGAAAAAGCCACTGCTCTCCAAAAAGAACATTGCTGCTCGTCTGTAGTTTGCTAAACATGATGTGGACAAGCCAGAAGGCTATTGGAAGAATGTTTTATGGACGTATGAGACCAAAATAGAATTTTTGGTTAAAAAAAAAAGTGTTATGTTTAGAGAAAGGAAAACACTGCATTCCAGCCTAAGAACCTTATCCCATCTGTGAAACATGGTGGTGGTAGTATCATGGTTTGGGCCTGTTTTGCTGCATCTGGAACAGGACGGCTTGCCATCATTGATGGAACAATGACTTCTGAATTATATCAGGGAATTCTAAAGGAAAATGTCAGGACATCTGTCCATGAACTGAATCTCAAGAGAAGGTGGGTCATGCAGCAGGACAACGACCCTAAGCACACAAGTCATTCTACCAAAGAATGGTTAAAGAAGAATAAAGTTAATGTTCTGGAATGGCCAAGTCAAAGTCCTGACCTTAATCCAATCGCAATGTTGTGGAAGGACCAGAAGTGAGCAGCTAATGTGAGGAAACCCACCAACATCCCATAGCTGAAGCTGTTCTGTATGGAGGAATGGGCTAAAATAAAAGTGCAGGACTGATCACAGGTACAGGAAAAGGAAACGTTTAGTTGCCGTTAATTGGCTGACAGGGGGGTCCACACCAATACTGAAAGCAAAGGTTCACATACTTTTGCCACCCACTAATATATATAAAAATTATCTTATATTAATGTAATATAGGATAATTTCCCTCATTAAATAAATGACCAAGTATAATATTTTGGTCTCATTTGTTTAACTGGGTTCTCTTTATCTACTTTTAGGACTTGTGTGAAAATCTGATGATGTTTTAGGTCATATTTCTGCAGAAATATAGAAAATTCTAAAGGGTTCACAAACTTTCAAGCACCACTGTAAACCACATTTTCTGTAAAATCTGAAAATTGCATTCACATGACTTACATTGCCATAAAATGATGAACCAGTACACACTGTGTTTATTTTACAGTGGTTTTCAACTTCACCCTCAATGACAAGCGCAAGAGTCCTGCATGGAACATTATTATGTGGACATGCCTCTTCATTGGCCAAGGTGTGCAGGTGTGCCTATACTGTCTGGAGTGGTATGCCCAGGTGCATTGCCCACGTACTCAGGTAAGAGCCAGTATATGCATGACTGACATCCACACTACCATAGACAGAATGCAGCAGATGTTAATATTACTTTTGCAAGCATTATGGATGTTGTAGTAAACAGATTTGTGAGAAGTGTACAAGGCTGACTTACAAACTCTTTGATGTCTAAACTAACAGATGGTGTTAGATGTATTAACACACTGAGCTAAAAGCTAGAAGAAGACAGATTGCTATAAATAGAACCTTAGTACAAAAGTAAACAGTTAAATCCACTATCCCCACTTGATGGCGCTGGAAGATCTTACATCAGACCGTGGTATCATACAGCACCTTATACTAAGGACTATAATCCACTGCATTACAAGTGTTAAATTCTTCACTTTTTCTTCATCATATAGACAAGTTTCTGGGAGTTGGTGACTCCAAGATCCTGGACCTGTAATTATAACTGATGACATCAGAAGTCACAGGGGGCAGCATTTGATTGTGATAACTGGATGATATAATGATGCCAAAGCCATAATATATAGCCCTCCATCATCATCATCATCATCATCATCATCATTATCATCAACATCAGTATCATTTGACATTATGCACTCATCCAGAAATCTACTTTTATGATGGGAATCACAAAATAGCAATACGTACTAAATTAACAGTGGAAAACAATCCTGAGATGTAAAGACTACTTTTGGGAGATTGGAAGAACAATGGAATACATTATTGTACAGGGATGTGTATTTTCCATTTTTCCATTACTTTCTCTGCACAGCTACTATTCCATTTTCATTGGTTTGTCTTCCTGTTTACTGATCTGTTTTGTATACTTGACTACATTTTAATAATAAGATGAATGAGAAGAGCGGTATCCTTTCAGTTGCTCTCATTTACATTTGCAGCATTTAGCAGACGCTCTTACCCAGTACGACTTACAACTGATACAATTGTGGATTTAATCCTCACAATTGTGGATTAAAAGCCTTGCTCAAGGACTCAACAGTGGAAGCTTATCAGAGGTGGGATTTGAACAGGCCAGTACCTTACCCACTGAGTCACCGCAGACACAAGTTCATTCCGTATTATTTGTTCCTGGAAAAATAGAAACAAATAAAATCTTTAAAAGTGCAATAATCTACACGTATAACAGCAAATTGGGTCTATATTTCACATTTCTATGAGTAACTAGTGCCTGCGCTCTGTCACATTTCTAATATTCAGAGTATCTTCAGTCTCAAAGAAGTACGCTTTCATATACTGTACGTTCATTGTGAGAGCAAGCTCGAGCTCCAAACTTCAACAAAAGTGCTTGTAATACTTACATTGATCTGTAGGGGGTGCATGGGGTTTATGTATGATTCACTAGGGCACACTACAATGCTTTTACAGCTGATAGTTTACTAGCTAGCCTCGTAGAATTCAGTCTTAAATAATATTCACATATTGAGTGTTGCACATTTTCTGTGAGCCAGAGGAGGAACAAAATTCAGTTACACGTCTGCTTTTTCTAGTGTTTAAATGTTGATTTAGAATTAGCTGTCAATGAACTAAAGTGGAAATACGATCCACTGACTGTATTGATTCCAAATGATCGACCGGGAGCCAAATATGAATTAAAATCGAGTAAAATATAAATATTTCATGCACCTTTTAACACAAATCCAATAACATGTATAGCTGGATGTATATAACAGCAAAGGTCTCGACTTACACACGCCACAGATTTCATCTACTCACGTCTGTAAGGAAATGTGACACGTCGTTTCAGTACTTTAAATATACACTGTAGACAATTGAACACACATACACACACACACACACACACACACCAACCACCTTACTACATTTTGTACCACAAACACACACTAGGCTGAATTCCTACTGGAACTGCTGCAGTCTAATGGGCATTGTCAAGCTTTGAAAGAGTTTCATGCCAGCAGGCTATCAGCTCTAGCCAGGAGAAATGGTTCTGCTGACAAGTGCTTGGTTTATTATTTGAGTTTCAGTGTTTAATGCATGCCTAAGACATTTCGTATTCTAGAGCAGTTTCATTCGCCTCACTGACGCTTATATAGCAATCCACAAGTAAGTAATTTCACTAATTCAGATCTTTGTTACTTTACTTCATCAGCTCACAGATCGAACAATATTTCTGATTCACTGCTTAATAATGTTTACATAGTAATACACTAGACCAGAAATTATGGAGCACCGATCTAAACTGTTTAGCCCAACGACCCCAGGGATCCAAGTTGAAGTCCTGGCACTGCCTTCCAGTTGGTTGTGACTGAGGTAGTAGAAGGTTTGTCAGAGGATCACCCCAGCACTGCGACAGCAACCACTACCTAGCCGTGAAGTGGACTGGTGTCCAACCCATCGAATGTTTACATCTGTAGTCAGTGTTCAGGCACTGTCACTGCTTTCAAGGACAGGCACTGGAGCCCCATGAGACACTGACAAGGAAAAATGAGTTTGATATCCAGTTAATTAACTGGCTATATATCAACCCACAGAAAACTTTTAGTGCTCAAACCTCAGGGGCTGGTTTTTCAAAAAATATTTGACTAGATTAAAACAATCTAATTGGATTAATCTTGAAAAATGATTAAAAAAAGGATAACAAGGCATTGGACTCATAGTTATAAAACCATAATTTAATCTTACACTGTTAAAAATGGTGTTTTTAACTTACTGTCCAGACTGCATTAAAATTTGGAATTAATTGATCATCAAATAATAAATTAACAGATTGTAAAACACAAATTGTTGTTTAGTTAATTTAACACAAAAAAACAGTGTAACAAAAAGTTGATAACGTATTTCAAAATGATTGCAAAAGTAAGAAACACTTCTCTGAAATCTTGTAGTCAATTTAAATTCACATTTTAGAAGAAAACGATGAAATGCAAAAAAAAAAAATTGGAAATAACCCCATCTTCTTTCATTTTGGAAAATTGAAAAGGGGAATTTAGTCTCCTTCTGCTGAAGCAAGGTTAACTTTAGCTTTTCAGCCAGGCATATATATGTCTTTCATAAGTGTGCAGATGGAGAATAAAACTACTTTATTTTCTCTAAAAGTGGTTCATTCAATATATTTTTATTAACAAATAAATGTTATGATATCTTTTGTCCAGCAGATGGCAACATAGAGGGGTACATTTTCAGTCTGAAAATATTTTGAAAACAGGTACTGTGAGATCAGTTTGATGATGGAAAGGAAATCAGGGGAGTGGATTATCTGGATCAGGATTAAAAGCTTTGAAAAAACGGACCCAGGAAAGCTGTTATTCTCCTTTATATTGTATGTATGTAACAATTCTGTCACTGATATTTCTCCTAAAATTTCTCAGGAGAAATAGAATGAGACAAATGAGATTATATGAGTTTGTGAGAAGTTCATATGAGAAGTTCATTGGTTGCGAGCTCAGCCTGGGGTTTGAATCCAGGATCTCAAGAGGATCTCTGTGTTACTTCAGAGCCACAGCAGCTGCCTTACATTTGAAGTTGAATAAAATGCATTAGAAAAGATAACTCAAAGCTGAAGACAAAATTGTTATAATTGTTAATTGAGTGATGAATGACGACATACATAGAAATTTATTAATTTTAATTTTATGTGCCTAAGTTAAGAATGAAATGCAAATAAGTACAGTGATTAATTCTAAAGTTTTAATAGTAAAATGTTTAGTGATAAAATATTGAGTACAGAGCTACAATGGTGCTTGAAAGTTTGTGAACCCTTTAGAATTTTCTATATTTCTGCATAAATATGACCTAAAACATCATCAGATTTTCACACAAGTCCTAAAAGTAGATAAACTGGAGACCACATCCATCACATTATTACAGCACTAGATTTTGGCAGTGTCAGTCAGGTTTAGCAGTTACTTTGAAGGTGAAATTCGAGTCAGGTATTTTCAGTCAATGGGATAACAATCAGGTGTGAGTGGGCACCTTATTTTATTTAAAGAACAGGGATCTATCAAAGTCTGCTCTTCAAAACACGTTTTGTTCGTGCCATGATACACTTCCACAAACATGTTGTGAAAAGCAGAATTTGATAGGTCTCTGTTCTTTAAATAAAACAGGGTGCCCACTCACACTTGACTGTCATCCCACTGATTGAAAACACCTGACTCTAATTTCACCTTCAAATTAACTGCTCATCCTAGAGGTTCACATACTTTTGCCACTCACTAATATGTAATATTGGATAATTTCCCTCAATAAATAAATGACCAAGTATAATATTTATGTCTCATCTGTTTAACTGGGTTCTCTTTATCTACTTTTAGGACTTGTGTGAAAATCTTATGATGTTTCAGGCCACATTTATGTAGAAATAGAGAAAATTCTAAAGGTTTCACAAACCCATCAAGCTCCACTGTATATATTAATGGGCTAGCATGGTCATTAATAGACTAATTATACTCATTATAAAATTATTGAACATGAATCATAGAAAGAGTACTAAGTTAGTGGATAAGAAGTGTTTTCTTCAGCAGCAGATAAACATGAGAATCACGATGTTGTTAGATCTGAGCACAATGGTAGTCTTTTTTGACATCACTGCTAAATCTAACATTAGATTAGAGGACTTTTTTATTGGTAGAAAAAACCTGAGAGACATGAGAGTTAAGTAACAGTCTCATTTTCCACGTTGCACTGCCATTTTTAGCGTGCCTCTTCTGTAAACACTGCCTTAAGGCTGTCCTTTGAATGTCACATAACATTTAAGTCTCTTCATTTGTTTTCATTAGCATGTTACCAAAGAATTTGTTGAGTTTCTTTGGTGGAAGGAATTTAAGTAGTGTTTTAGTGTTTTGTTCAGTGAACTTTCCTTGAACATTGAATTTCTCTTCCCTAATATGTGTCTGACTAAGCTTTACAGAGGGCAGTCGTTTTGTGTATATTTCTGGCAGCTCACAGAGTTGTGGTACATCTCAATTTCATTCATTTGGTACAAGTTGGTCATGTTTGTCATGTTTTGCCCTGTTGATTTTGTAGTTTCCACAACTTTGAATTTTGGTCAAGAAACAATCTTACATGGCAGTGCCAGCTTGTTCATATCTGGCTTAGGTATTTCCTCTTTTTTGATACGAACAGCTATGATTTGTGGTCACATGAAGCTGTAGTCTTCTGCATATTTTGAGACAAAAGTGTGTCATTGTTCTTTTGTCTTTAATAGCTTCACTACATGGAGATCTTCATGTTGTCATTGCCCATTTGTCTCTTTATCTATGTCATCACAAATGTACAGCCATCTCTCTGTATCTCACCTGTTTGACCTTTTGTGTGGGCCTGAAATGCATGGTCAAAGAATGAATCTGGAAACCACGTCCATGATATTATTACCGCACTAGATTTTGGCAGTGTCAGACAGCATCAAGGTTGGCCTGTTGTAAACCAAATAGCAAGGCTCTGAAATAATTTATCATCAAATAATAAATTAACAGAATGTAAAACACAAATTATTGTTCAGTTAACTTACCATTTACCAGGAAATAACACGATTCTAATTCAACACATTTCTTTATACAGTGTAACAAAAAGTTGATAACATATTTCAAAGTGAAACACTTTGAGTTTTGGTTTCATAGGAAAAAATCAGTTCTCAGAAATCTTTTTGACTTAAATTAACATTTTAGAAGAAAGAAAGAAAGAAAATGCAAAAAAAAAGAAGTCAGCTGTAGGTCTTTAGTCTTCATCAGAAATAATCCCCACATCCTTTATTTTGAGAAATTGAAAAGGGGAGTTTAGTCTCCTTCAGATGAAGCAAGGTTAACTTTAGCTCTTCAGCCAGGCATACAGTGGGGCAAAAAAGTAAGTTCTCTTACTTAGAAAGATAAGAGAGGTCTGTAATTTTCATCATAGGTACAAAAATGACAAAATGACAAAATGGAAAAAAAAATCCAGGAAATCACATTGTAGGATTTTTAAAAAATTTAATTAAAATAAATAATTGGTCAGCCACAAACAAGCAAGATTCCTGGCTCTCACAGACCTGTAACAACTTCTTCTGTCCTCCACTCATTACCTGTATTAATGGCACCTGTTTGACCTCGTTATCTGTATAACAGACACCTGTCCACAGCCTCAAACAGTCAGACTCCAAACTCAACCATGGCCAAGACCAAAGAGCTGTCGAAGGACACCAGGAAGAAAATTGTAGATCTGCACCAGGCTGGGAAGAGTGAATCTACAATAGGCAAGCAGGTTGGTGTGAATAAATCAACTGTGGGAGCAATTGTAAGAAAATGGAAGACATTGATAATCTCCCTCCCTCTATCTGGGGCCCCACGCAAGATCTTATCCTGTGGGGTCAAAATGATCATGAGAACGGTGAGCAAAAATCACAGAAACTACACTGAGAGGGGTCTTGATGAATGACCTGCAGAGAGCTGGGGACCAAAGTAACAAAGGCTACCATCAGTAACACACTGACACGAGAGGGGACTCAGATCCTTGCAGTGCCAGGTGTGTCCCCCCTGCTTAAGCCAGTACATGTCCAGGCCCGTCTGAATTTGCTAGAGAGCATATGGATGATCCAGAAGAGGATTGGGAGAATATCATGTGGTATAAATATCAGAACTTTTTGGTAAAAAAATGAACTCGTCGTGTTTGGGAAGAAGAATGCTGAATTGCATCCCAAGAACACCATACCTCTGTGAAGCATGGGGGTGGAAACATCATGCTTTGGGGCTGTTTTTTCTGCACAGGGGGACAGGACGACTGATCCGGTGTTAAGGGGAAGAATGAACGAGGCCATGTATCGTCAGATTTTAAGCCAAAAAAAACCTCCTTCCATCAGTGAGAGCCTTCCATCAGTCTTCCAGCATGACAGTGATCCCAAACACACCGCTCGGGCAATGAAGGAGTGGCTCTGTAAAAAAGCATCAGGTACAGAGCTATAAAATAATGGGCTAGCATGGCCATTATTTGACTAATTATAATTATTATAAAATCATTTCTCATTAGGAACTTAGTCAGTGGTTGAGAAATGTTTTATTCGACAGCAGATTATGAGAAACATGAGAATCACCATGGTGGTTGATAGATCTGAGCACAGTATTAGTCTTTATTGAAATCTCTGCTAAAACTCACAAGGAGACATGTGATTACAGGACTTCATTGTTTGGGAGAAAACCCTGAGAGACAGTCTCATTTATTTTCCACTGATATCTTTAGGAGATTTCTCTGCAGAGATACTGAGATCTCTTTTGTGATTTTCCTACAAGAATAGTCCTATTATTTTTATATCATTTTTGTGATTTTCTTTTCCTACGGGAACAATCCTGTCATTGGTGAAGACTATACTTTTCTGACCTTCAAGATACATGTTCTCCTCAGCCATCAAGGGGTCAACCCAAAACACAAGGAGACTGACGCTGAGGCTGAAGTCCTCTCTGGGCTGACGTAGCAACTTAAGAGCCAGCCACATGTGGTACTGAGCGTGCCTCTTTTGTAAACACTGCATGCAGGCTGTCCTTTGAATCTCGCATAACATTGTAATGCATTTAAGTCTCTTCAGTTGTTTTCATTAGCATGTTACCAAAGAAGATGTTGAGTTTCTTTGGTGGAAGGAATTTAAGTAGCATTTTAGTGTTTTTGTTTAGTGAATTTTTCTCTTGAACGTTGAATTTCTCTTCCCTAATAGTCTCTTGACTAAGCTTTTGTAGAGGGCAGTTAGTTTTTGTGATAGGAAACTGTTTTCACCACTTTGCTCATCCAGCACTGTCACCAGGCCCCCCTCCCCAGGAGTCCATTACTGATTATTTTAAATTCTGCAATTGATCAGAGCTTTTCTTTTCCACATGTTCTGTATGTCTCCTGCCAGCTTAGAGTAGTGGTGCATGTCAACTTCATTCATTTGGGTCATGTTTTCCATGTTTGCCTTTTTGGCCCTGTTATTTTGTGATGTTTTTGTCAGAAACAAGCTTACATGGCAGTGCCATCTGGCTTAGGTTTTTTCTCTTTTTGATACAAAACAGCTATGATTTGTGGTCACATGAAGTTGTAGTTTTCTGCACATTTCTATCTTGAAACAAAAGTGTGTCATTGTTCCTTTCTCTGTACTAGCTTCTCTCCGTGGAGATCTTCCATTTGTCGTTGCCAATTTGTCTGTCTTTTCAAACCTATAGCCGTTTCTCTTTATCTCATCTATTTGACCTTTTGTGTGGCCCTAAAATGCATGGTCAAAGAATGAATCTGAAAACCACATTCTTCACATTATTACAGGACTAGCTTTTGGCAGTGTCAGTAAGCATCAGGGTTGCCACCGTAATAGGTGCTTGCATCTGCTATGCTAGCTTGCAAAGGCTTGCATCTGCTATGATCCTTGAATTTTATCAAGCTCTATTAAAGTAGGAGCACTAGGTAAGATGAGGTCTGGTTCAACTGTAGTGTTAATATACAGTTATTTATGGATATGAAGGAGATTTAAATATATATACAGTATATAATACAGAACATATGCCCTTCCCTGATCTGTTCCTGACTGTCAGCATTAAATTCTGTACAGTATATTTTTTAAATGGTTTTTGATAAATTGGAATATTTTTATTTAGAATTTGGTTGAATTCAAGGAGAGATTGGTGGTTGAAAGTTAATCTTAATGTTCATGAGTCCACCATCAGAAGAACACTGAACAACAATGGTGTGCATGGCAGGGTTGCAAGGGAGAAGAAAGCACTGCTGCTCTCCAAAAAGAACATAGCTGCTGCTCATCTGCAGTTTTTGCTAAAGATCATGTGGACAAGCCAGAAGGCTATTGGAAGAATGTTTTGTGGACGGATGATGAGACCAAAATAGAACTTTTTTGGTTTAAAAGAAAAGTGTATGTTTGGAGAAATTAAAACAACTGCATTCCAGCATAAGAACCTTATCCCCATCTGTGTGAAACATGGTGGTGGTAGTATCATGGTTTGGACCTGTTTTGCTGCATCTGGGGCCAGGACGACTTGCCATCATTGATGGGAAGAATGAATTTTTAATTATATCAGAGAATTCTAAGGAAAATGTCAGGACATCTTGTCCATGAACTGAATCTCAAGAGAAGGTGGATCATGCAGCAAGACAACGACCCTAAGCACACAAGCCGTTCTACCAAAGATGGTTAAAGAAGAATACAGTTAATGTTTTGGAATGGCCAAGTCAGAGTCCTGACTTTAATCCAATCAAAATGTTGTGAAAGGACCTGAAGTGAGCAGTTAATGTGAGGAAACCCGCCAACATCCCAGAGCTGAAGCTGTTCTGTATGGAGGAATGGGCTAAAATTCCTCCAAGCCGGTGTGCAGGACTGATCAACAGTTACAGGAAACATTTAGTTGCAGTTATTGCTGCACAGGGGGGGTCACACCAGATACTGAAAGCAAAGGTTCACATACTTTTGCCACTCACTAATATGTAATATTGGATCATTTTCCTCAATAAATAAATGACCAAGTATAACATTTTTGTCTCATTTGTTTAACTGGGTTCTCTTGATCTACTTTTAGGACTTGTGTGAAAATCTGATGATGTTTTAGGCCATATTTATTTGCTGGTTAAATGGTTGGTTGATCTAGAATTTGTTTTATTTAATGCTGCAATAGCAGCATTATGACAGGAGTAAGGTTACATCGCTATAAGTCAGACTAGTTCACACTGGGACAATTTACTTGGTGAGAGTATTCACATGGGGAGGACATGCAAACTCCATTGTCCTAGTTATTCTAGCCTATTTGACTAGGCTATTTGCAATGCAATCTGGTATGTAACCTCATCAGACAGCTGAGCTGTTGTCTTTAGAATGGGCAGGTGGCATGGTGGCGCAGCAGGTTGCTCCTGATCTCGGTCTCTGTCTGTGTGGAGTTTGCATGTCCTCGTGCCCATGTGGATTTACTCTTTGCTCCGGGTTCCTCCCACAACGCCTTCTTTAGGTTAATTGATTACACGAACGTGGCCCTAGTGTGTGAGTGTATATTGCCCTGCGATGGATTGGCATCCTGTGCCACCAGCTATGCTCTGGCTCTTCTATGACCCTGTCTGGTATTAAGCGTTCATTTAATTTGTTGACTAGTTTCGATGTAACCTTGAGCTTATCACAAAATACAGATAAAGATAATTTCCATTCCCTTCCTCAGAATTGGACTTCAAACAAACAGCACAGATCCAGTTGTTTTATTGAGTATATATGCTGTATAGAAGGGGTGTAACGATGCATCATGACACGATGTATTGTGATGCAAAATCTAACTATGGGCATATTATGCTGCGCATTGTTTAGATATCACATGCATTCTCTTTATCATGGCTGATGCAATTGTGTGTATTTTTTGAACACCAGAGGGCATCAATCACACCTCATATGGCATATCTTCCGGTCTAATACGGAAACTGGACATATTTGTATAGCGCTTTTCACACACAATTGATACAAAAAGGTGTCCGAGTCTCAGACTAGCCAAAGTTTTGTACAATGAGCTCATTCGTTTACTGTGATTGTTTCAATTTGATAAAATGTGCATTCGTTTTGCATTGTCTACACCTCAGAAATAAAGTCTTATCGAATGGAAAATTGACAATTTTAAGAAAACTGAATTGTGAACAGAGTATCGTTACACCCCTACTGCATAGTGAACTGAAGTGACAGCTGTCCCGCCAAAAATAAAAGGCCATCTTTATTATAGTTACTGGAATGTTTGTGTTTATACTCTTAACTGTTTTTACCACCAGAACACAACTCAGGTTAGAGAATAGCTCCTTTAGGGAAAGTGTTGTTAGAGACGATGTATTACTAACCCGCAAGTTAACTTGTTCTCCATGAATACAGAAAACGTGTGGAAGAGAAGGCCAAACTGACTGCTAACAGTAAAACTGACATGTAAAAATACAAACATGCTATACACTACCAAACTACTCCATTTTGTAATACACAATAATAACTGAATAATAAAATAATATTCAAAAAACAAAAAGCGATTTTTTATCTTGCTTTTACTTAATGATTCTGAACCACCATAATATAAGCAGACACAGACACAGAATAGAATTACAATGCATTGTATGGATCACATTCAACTCAAAGTTGACAAAAGCAGCCAGCAGCTTTGATAGTGGGCAAATATGGGCAGTATATTAGAAGTTACATTAAAAACAAAAAAAGCTTACTGTTCAATTTTTTTTTTTTTTTAACTCCAGCCTTTCCCTTAAATTATTTCCGAGCTCTTAACACTTGCATGAGGTTACCGTCTATTGCCAGAACTGTACCAGTGCAGCAATGGAAAACAAAATGGCCACTGAGCTGCATGGACCATTTTAAAGCCAGCACAGTAGCTGATACGTTCATCCAGAAAGAGGATCTCTGCAACATATTGGACAAAGATTAGAAGCCAGCGAATATTGCACCACCCTCACGGACTTTGCCCAGCTGTATAAGACGATAAATCTCCTTTTGAATTTGTGCGTTGACACTGCAAAGCACTTTTGTTTGTGTTTCATTTCCAAACATATTAACCCTGTTCAAAATCAGTAAGAAATGACACTTATTTTCACAATTTACAGTTGTGTAGAGCAATCAAGTAACTGATAAATCCAAACAAGGGATTTTAGTGCTGCAGGTACACTCCTCTCTCTCCTGCAAAGTCACTACTTATTCACCATTCATCCTCTAATCTTAATCTACACTACAGTGGTTAAATCCAAGGCAAGTGTGAAGTAAATTGGTAACAACTGTCTAAAAGTACTTTGAATGCATGGTGATCTGCCATGTTCATATAGGTTACAAGAAAAAGGATAAATGTGTTCCAAAAGAAATGTTTCACAGTTCCAAGTCAAGTTTAAATAGACACATATGCACAAACTATTAAAATATTCCAAACACAGCTTTTTAACAACAACAAAGACATAGTTTCTATAAATGCTTTGGTCCATGACCCACTTTACTTCTGCAGACTTGGCAGAGATTAGGACTCTGGTTGCTATGATTTGGTTCAGATGTCTTGTGGTCCCTTCATATCAGCCTAAGTGGTGTTTACATACCAGTACCAGTTGTAAAGGGTAATTACAGCATTAAGGATGGGATATTTGAACTCAGCTTGACTTTAAACGACTCTGGCCTGTACAATCTTAACGTTAGCTAACTCTGCTTGTCTTTTTATATCCCTGTGTAATATCCCATCCGATGATAACCTGACACTACATCTGTAGTATTAACATGAAAATCTTGAATATGTAAATTCTGTTCAAACTGTGAAAGGACAAGATAAGCAAACTGCCTCACTGGTGTTAAAATTTGTGCCCAGTAGTGGCAAATTTTAAAAATGTCAGTGAGTTAACATGTCCTATACCTAACTAATTTTTACACTAGCGAGTGAGATGACCTTTTCTTGCTGTGTACCACATGGCTGCTCTTACTGTTTGTGGCAAACAGGCTAAACAGCTAATATGGACCACTGTGCCTAGTCTACAGAAGCAAAGACAAAAAAAAATTGGCTCATCTTGCTTTGTTGCTCAAATGTGTGAATGGGGCTTAAAACTGGAAATTGGCCAGTGGTTTATATTCATTATGGTGAGTTTTTTACCTACCGCTAGCTCTACGACTACACTACTCCTGTAGTAGTTTGGTTCCTTCCTGGATCTGCCACACTGTTCGTTAGGACTAATCACGCAAACACTGGAGTAGTTTCTACAATCAAAAATCAAGGGCAGAGTACAAAAACATTGTGTGAGAGAAAAGTAAAAGCACCTTACACCTTACCATGAACCCTACATATTTCAGTGCAGTGTTTTTTTTTTGCTAGTGTACCATGGTTTCATACATAGCGTTAGAAAACCAGTAGTGAAACGTTTTATGCAAACCACTCTACACAAAGCTATATACTCTTTTTTTTTTTCAGACTAATACACTGATTTGATAAACATATTACACAACACAATGAAAAAAACTTTTTTCCCCAAAAGTGGTCAATTCTTCAAAAAAAATGCAATGGAAAAACAACCCGTGGTGAGAAAAAAATTGGCCCCTGCTGATTCATTAACAACTCAGTGTCCATAGCTTAACAGAATTAGGCCAATTACAGATTAGAAGCAAGCAGTAGTAAAATTGTTGGCACACTTTGAGGATGGACTGCTGTAAGGGAAGTGCAATATAAGACATGCTGCACAGAAGTCAGTTACATTGCATTGCTCCAACAGAGTTCACAGCTCTGGGCAGTGACAACAGTTTTTCTGTGAAGCACAGCCACCCCTTTCCTATTTCCTCATTTGGGAGCGCGTGTCTGGCCAGGCGGCTCATGAAGCAAAAACACGTTACCATAGCAATGATGACCACACCCACAAACAGGGCAGAGAAGAAATTCCAACCCACCAGTGGTATAAGGAGGGAGAGATCACCAGCTAGACAGAAAAAAGAGAAAAATGCAAGTGTTCAGACCATCTTGCAAACAAGTAAAAAGCCAACAGAAACAATTGAAATGATTATCAAACTCCTTTAAAGAAGGAAATCCAACACAGAATGTGGAAAAAGACATTGGTTGCTGAAAGTCTAAACTTTGGCAAGTATCAAACAAAAATGGGACAGTTATACAAAGAAAAACATATGGGTAGACCAAAGTAAACGTTAAAAGGAGTCAGGATTAAAAACTCAAAGCAATATGCCTTCAAAATAAGAAAAGCACAACAAATCAAATCAAATGAAAAAAAAACAAAGAGGAAGAAACAGGAGTTCTGAATGAGATTGGATTTAGATATATAATTGATAAGACAAAACAAACAAAGAATTGGCTTCCAATGAAACAAAGATGGGCCTGAAATAAATCCCCCACTTATTTATGATATGGTACATGGTATCCCACCATAAAAACACCATAGAGAACATAAGTACCTAAAGGTAGAGGTAATTAGAGGTGTACACTCATCAAGCCATAACAATAAAATCCTTGTTTGACATTCATTGTCCAGTTCATCAACTCCATTTACCATATTAGGTGCACTGTGTAGTTCTACAATTACATACTGTTCTTTTCCCAGAGGACCACCATAGAGCAGGTCTTATTTGGGACGTTGATTATTCATAGCACCGCAGTGACACTGACATGGTGGTGGTGTGTAAGTGTGTGTTGCACTTGTAAGAGTGGATCAGACACAGCAGTGCTGCTGGAGTTTATAAACCGCTTAGTATCACTTCTGGAATGAGAATAGCCCACCAACTAAAATTATCCGGCCAACTGTGTCCAGTGGGTAGCGTGCTTTATACCACAGTTAGTTCCGACCCGCAATCTGAGAGACGTCTTCCGCTGTGACATTATTGACCATAATGGCACTGTGAACGACGCTCTATAAGTATTAATCCGCGGCACACACGTAACCTGGCAATGACGCCGGCCAGAAAAAGCAGCCAAGTTATAATGAGTAAAAAGTGCCAAAATGAAAGTTATTACTTTATAAAATCTATTGGTTTTGAAAACGATATGAATTTGGAAGATGAAGCTATTAATGACCAACCTGAGCCAAAGGTTTATCACCTTTAGGATTTGGAAGCGCTGGAAAAGCGAAACTAAGTCAGTACTTTAAATCAATCGTCTCCCGCGCTCTTAATGGATTCACAGCTCGACTGAAGGGCAACGAGACTGAAGATCAGTTTTTGGTCCCATCAACAAAAATGACCTGAATCAGCTTCATCCCTCACACAAGACGACGTCATTTGCTGGACTTAAAACTCTGCATCTTTCATTAAACACCATGCACGGCTAATCGGGCGTTCATTGATCTGAACAGGTAAACGTTATCTGTAAGTCCAGCTCTAACCCAGAGAAGCTGCTGATGCTCTGTAACTCTGCCCTTACATTTCTGACTGATCAGATTAACATAAGAGCTTCATCATACAAATTTATAATCACTAATCAAAAACGGGATCCTAGACTTTGGTTTTAGAAACACTCCGATTTGCTTGCAGTCGGTAGAATAGTGGATCTTAGTAACAGCTTGCCTTGTAAACCCGACCCATTTTATGTGAATTGGTACCCAATAAACTTTCTCTTAATAAATTTTAAACTTACCAATCGATATATTTGTGTTTATGTTCTGCATAATAAACAGTTATGGGTAATTCTGTTGGGGGGGGGGGGGCTTTTGCGTGTGGGCCGAACAGCGCCTCTTTTCCTGTGATATATTCACAATAATGCAAACACCCTCTTGTGCCTTATTGCTTTTTAAATAAGGCACTGACTAAAGCTTAGAGGATGCGGCAAAACAGATGAGGCTCTGACTTTACAATCTACAAGGTGATGTGTTTAAGTGTGTTACAGTGAGTCTGCACAGTGTTGTTTTTAAAATCTCCCAGGCACTGCTGGGTCTGATTACCTCTCGTTACCAACCAGTGCAACACACAAATAAAAAAATCAACCACAACTTTAGTGTGACTGCAGTGCTGAGCATGAACTCCACCACCCAAAGAGTAGTACCTTATCGTGTGGGGGGGGTCCTGACTGTTGAAGAGGTGAAAGAGGGCTAACAAGTATGCAGAGCAAAAAAATGGACTGGCTGTAACAGAACTACTGCATGGTAAGTGAATTAATAAAAAAAAAAAAATGGACAGTGAGTTGTTGAGGTACAAACAAGGAGGAGGTTTTAATCATGTGGGCTGATCAGTGTATATAAAATTCTGCACACTTTTCTCATTACATCGACACACAGATGTTTTGACGTTTGAGGTATCCTTTCAGAAGCTAGAATCTTCATGACTCTATAATTTTAGCTAGGTTTGTACGAGCTATTTGTAACTATTTTATAATGACATGTTCAGTGAATGTGGATTATTACACAAGTACACTTACATTATAACAGTGAAGAGTCAAAGTAAACAGAAGGCAATTTAACCACAAATGCTTGCATGATCATCATTAGCCAAAAAGTGAATCATACATTTTTAATGAGCCCTTTCCTCTACAAGTTTGTATTTCCCAGTAAAAGGACTAAGCATGCTCTGTTAAAAACCTTAGGAAATCATGAACAGATTCATAGGCCTTGGTCACAAATTATCCTGAAACTGATGCTGCTGCGGTAGCAAAACTCCTCCTGCTCTCCGTGAATCAAATAAGTCGATTATGAACAGTAGTACACTGTACTGATATTACAGTAGTGCTTGAAAGTTTGTGAACCCTTTAGAATGTTCTATATTGGTGCATAAATATGACCTAAAACATCATCAGATTTTCACACAAGTCCTAAAAGTAGATAAAGAGAATCCAGTTAAACAAATGAGACAAAATATTAGACTTGGTAATTTATTTATTGAGGAAAATAATCCAATATTACATATTAATGAGTGGCAAAAGTATGTGAAACTCTAGGATTAGCAGCTAATTTGAAGGAGAAATTAGAGTCAGGTGTTTTCAATCAATGGGATGCCAATCAGGTGTGAGTGGGCAACCCTGTTTTATTTAAAGAACAGGAATCTGCTCTTCACAAACACACATTTGTGGAAGTGTATCATGGCACAAACCAAAGTAGATTTCTGAGGACCTCAGAATAGGAGTTTGATGCTCATCTGGCTGGGGAAAAGGTTACAAAACCACTGTAAAGAGTTTGGACTCCCACCAATCCACAGTCAGGCAGATTGTGTATAAAAACTGGGAGGAAATTCAAGACCATTGTTTTTACCCTCCACAGGGAGTGGTCGACCAACAAAGATCACTCCAAGAGCAAGGCGTGTTGTAATAGTTGGCGAGGTCACAAAGGTCCCCAGGGTACTTCTAAGCACTGAAGGCCTCTCTCACATTGGCTAATGTTAATATTCATGAGTTCCACCATCAGAACAACCTCAGGACAACAATGGTGTGCATGGCAGGGTTGCAATGAGAAAAAAACCGCTGCTCTCCAAAAAGAACATTGCTGCTCGTCTGCAGTTTGCTAAAGATCATGGTGGACAAGCCAGAAGACTATTGGAAGAATGTTTTGTGGACGGATGAGACCAAAATAGAAACTTTTTGGTTTAAAAGAAAAGCGTTATGTTTGGAGAAGAACCTTATCCCATCTGTGAAACATGGTGGTGGTAGTATCATGGTTTGGGCCTGTTTTGTCTGCATCTGGGCCAGGACGGCTTGCCATCTTTGATGGAAAGAATGGATTCTGAATGAACATCAGAGGAAATTCTAAAGGAAAATGTCACGACATCTGTCCATGAACTGAATCTCAAGAGAAGGTGGGTCATGCAGCAAGACAACAACCCTAAGCAAACACAAGTCGTTCTACCAAAAAAAATGGTTAAAGAAGAATAAAAGTTAACGTTTTGAAATGGCCAAGTCAAAAGTCCTGACCTTAACCAATTAAAAGGGCTGCTGTGGAAAGAAACTGAAGCGAGCAGTTAATGTGAAGGAAAAAACCCACCAACATCCCAGAGTGAAGCGGTTCTGTACGGAGGAATGGGATAAAATTCCTCCAAGCCGGTGTGCAGGACTGATCAACAGTTACCGGAAACGTTTAGTTGCAGTTTATTGCTGCACGGGGGATGGGGAGATACTGAAACAAGGGTTCACATACTTTGCCACTCACTAATATGTAATATTGGGATCATTTTCCCCAATAAAATAATTACCAAGTGTAATATTTTTGTCTCATTTGTTTAACTGGGTTCTCTTTATCTACTTTTAAGACTTGTGTGAAAATCTGATGATGTTTTAGGTCATTATTTATGCAGAAATATAGAAAAATTCTAAAGGGTTCACAAACTTTGAAGCACCACTGTATGTGCTTTTTGATTTTCATTCACGTGTGTTTAAAGCAAAAAAAATCCATTTTACAGAAATCTTCTTACTTAGTTGACAGTGGCGACAGACTAACAGTTATGGTAGGTAGTAGTTTTTAACAGGTTACGCCTAATTTAATTGATGGTTACTCTTTATTCTTTGCTTTATTTGGTATTTAAGTATGGAGTAAGTTTGCTAGTGGTTACCACCAGTGGCAACCAACAAATGGTTTGACAAAAACTTTGCAATATACAGCTTTGTTTGGTCTGTATTCAATTTTTTTTTAAATAAAAAAAAAAACTCCCAAACTGCAGACCAAACAGGGAGGAGCCAAACAACAGGATGTTGTCAGGTGTGATGCCAATTAGCCTGTGATTCATAAGGAGTGGGCTGTAGCAAGTTTACAATGGTTACTCTTAAAGCGGGTACTCATTTATCCAAACCAGGTTTTTTTTTTCCTAATTCTAGCAATTTATAACTGATCAGAGATTTTTTTTCAATGTGTTGCCACTTTGCTGGTTAAAACTAATAATATAACAGTTATGGTATTTTGTTTATTAGGGTACTCAATTGACAAAAAGATCAAAGGATTTTGACGGCTTATGATGACTTTTAATATGGGTACTGTATGGCTCTAGATATTTTACCAAACTTTCACTTGACAACAACAATGGTTAGAGGCAAAAACAAGTTTGCAAAAGATACCAAACATGTACATGTTAAAAATGAAAAAGAAGAAAGAAAGAAAAAACATTGTCTGTTTCTAAATGAACGTACTTCTACAATCTTACCCTCGTGCATACAAGTAATAGCGTATCATGGCCGACTCGGCTCTGGCACCTGTATTGTACCAGACTCCCATGGGGGTCCGGTGCCCACACCTCTGCTTGGCATTGATAGTACCCCCCGATCAATCTCATCTGCTGAAAAGATTCGCAGCCGGTAGGTTCTAGTAGAAATGCGGTCAATGCTCACATCGCTTGCATTAGTGTAGATACGAGATATTCCATCGTAAGTCAGTGCCGCAATGACAATGCCTTTGCTGTCCACTAGGGCATGTCCACTTTTGCCTCAGGCTCCTCTTTTTATGCAGCCATTGCAATGCCACCTGGGTAAGGCCTGTAGTCACCACAGAGACATTACAGAGCAAGGTGACAGTACTCCCGTGCTTCAGGAGTGCCCGGCGTGGCAGCTCGACAGCTGTCGAAACAGTGACCTCTGAGAGAACACAAAGATAGAACGTTGGCAGTCTTTATAGCCAAACCCTAAAACTATATTAATCTCCACCCACTCCTCCAACCTGTAAGAATCATACCGAAACATTAAACCTTGAAAGAGACTTAAGTAAACCCATCCACTACCATCTACTGAATGCAAAACTAGCTGTATAAAGTCTAGATGCACCGATTGATGACCGGCCGGTTTTCAGCATGATTGGTCGATCAGTCTCATATCACCCATTCTGTGCCGGTCACATTTAGCATACACTTGTGTACTTGTGATGCCAACGGCAACACAAACACAGCCACACACAAGAGGAGCACAGTGCTTTGATTAATGTTAATTCAGAATTCAGTTCATGTGTATAAGGAGCTTTAAACTTAAACAGTTAATGCTCTGCCGCTCCATATTTGTTTCCCAGTCCCAATGTTTAGCACAATGCTCAATGATCTGTTTATTTTTGGGTTCCTGTGCATCTTTTGTGTGTACAAGTCTTTTTATTAGTTGATAAAAGCTCACAGTGCATGTTTTTAATTGTGTTGTAATATTTATGCCCGAGATTTAGCGCAAGTGTTTTTAGTGCATTTAGTGACTTGCAGTAAAGCATGATTACTCTCTTGGTAGCTGTACTCTGCTACCTGCGGGGTGACTTGTAATTCAGCATCTTTGCTTGTACGTATACCCTTGCACTCACTAGTAAAAGCCTCTTATTAAGGCTGTAATAAAGTACAATCTGAGCAAGTTTGAAGGGATTGACATTTGTGTGGCCAATGCCACAAAGCTAAGGCTAGTAACAGAATAGCCAGGTACAAGTCAACAGCCGCTGCTATCTTTCTTTAGCAACCGTTTCAGTATGGTGTCATTTATAATTCTTAGAAAGAAAATCAGAATCGGATGGTCAGATATTTGTAAAAATCGGACTTGGCTAAAATAATTGCAATCAGTGCATCTCTAGTATAAAGACTTTTATAGTCAAATATGTCTGAGATTAATAAAAACTGTGGAAACATCACATTAAACTACCATAAAAGCCTACATCTACAGCTCAGCTAAAAGCAAATTCTTGTAATCCATGCAACCCCAACCCCCAACCCCCCACCATTTTTCACTGCATTCAACTATTTCAGACTTATTTACTAACCAGAGCAAGTGAACACATCTTTACAGCAGCTTACCTTTAGTCTTGAGACTGACCATTACTCCTTCAGACCTCTGGGTGAGTGTGGCCGGGCTGAGTGGTGCTGGCCTAAGCTGTCCAGCATACACACTCACAGCACAGCGATACAATCCTGCGTCGGCAGGGTGAGCAGAAAAGCGCCGCAATGAAAACCTGCCTTCAGCCTCCTTCTCCATGCTGCCCCGTCCTCCACTACTGACGTCATCCCCCCAGCTAACCACGCCAGTGGGGCTCATCCGGACAACCTCAACTTCCACCCCTCCCGCTGGGCCACGCCGCAACCACTGCACCAGCAGAGCCGAGTGATTCCACGACCCTGCACCGGTCACCTGGCACATGAGGCTGAGGGGAGAGCCAGGCTGCAGGGTCACCTTGCCTGATGGACTCGTGCTAACAGATAGTGTGTCCACTGCAGGAATCAGGAAACTTTTAACATTAGTTACTGTGTCACATTACAGACATAGCCGCGGGAACGCATTTTGATTAGGGGGTGCTGGGGGAGTGTGTATGTGACAAAAATGGCCAATCGGTAGTGTTAAGTAGGGAACGTCTTTCTATTTTCCATTTTCTATTTGTGATGTGCACCTACCATGCTGGTGCAAATCATGTGTAAGAGTGACCTCAGGGGCCTGAGGCACGTCTCAGCATTTTCTTTATTCATGTTCATTGATAATAGTTCTTGACAGGGTTGGTAATCTGACTGTATACAGACTGTGTAACGAAGAACGGACGTGAGAAGTTTCTGTTTTCATCTTTTAGTTACAGGTACTTTCCAATTATTCTCTCAGTGCCAAGAGGGGGTGCTGCAGCACCCCCAGCACCCCTACTTCCCGCGATTACAGTTATAGATCAGTGGCATAAAAAATATATATATATATTTTCTACAGTTTTGCAATTAAATGGCCTATTTGGACTGGATTAAATGATCAAGCACCTGTATAAGAGGAAATTATACCAGGACTCAATAAACTTGAGTCCTGGTGAAAATTCGAATGCCTCTTCACTTGAACAATTCGGACATCAAGTGGCCGCCAAATTCGAACAACAATTCTGACTTAGAACATCAGCCTAAATAGAACGCTTAAAAGGTAAATAGGGTATGATCTTCCAACCATGATGAACATAACCCAGTCCAGTCAGTACTGATAATGCACCAATATGGTATGCCAATCGCCATAAAACCCATAAGAAGAAGAAATAGGGTGCAATCATAGGCATATTATTATTATTATTATTAAATTATCATATTATTATTATATTATGTATGTATTCCATATCAGTCCATGGGCGCGATTTCAGAGAAAAAGACGCGACAGAACTGCGTTTGCCTCAATGGAATTAGGAACCAATTAAGTTAGAATTCCGAGGTTTCCACTGTATGACTAAAGACAAACTGACTGAAAACCAAAACACCATGGTTGATACGAGAGTATAATTATGGCTTATCCATACCTGGCTCCCCATAATCACTGCAGAACACTGCCAAAAGTCATAATTGAAACCAAACTACAACCCCAATTCCAATGAAGTTGGGACATTGTGTAAACCATAAATAAAAACAGAATACAATGATTTGCAAATACTTTTCAACCCGTATTCAATTGAATACACTACAAAGACAAGATATTTATAAACTTTGTCTTTTTTTTGCAAATATTCACTCATTTTGAATTTGAATGCCTGCAACACGTTCCAAAACAGTTGGGACAGGGGCAACAAAAGACTGGGAAAGTTGTGGAATGCCCAAAAAAACCCCACCTGTTTGGAACATTCCACAGGTGAACAGGTTCACTGGAAACAGGTGAGTGTCATGATTGGGAATAAAGGGAGAATCCCTGAAAGGCTGAGCCGTTCACAAGCAAGGATGGGGCGAGGTTCACCACAACTAGTCCAACAGTTTAAGAATAACATTTCTCAACGTGCAACTGGAAGGACTTTAGGGATTTCACCATCTACAGTCCATAATATCATCAAAAGATTCAGTGAAGCTGGAGAAATCTCTGCAAGTAAGCGGCAAGACCGGAAACCAACACTGAATGCCCACTGAGTGACCTTTAATCCCTCAGGCAGCACTGCATTAAAAACTGACATCATTCTGTAACAGATATCACCACATGGGCTCAGAGACACTTCAGAAAACCATTGTCAGTGAACACAGTTCGTCGCTCCATCTATAAGTGCAAGTTGAAACTCTACCATGCAAAGTGAAAGCCATACATCATCAACAACACCCAGAAACACCTGATGGACTGATGCAAATTGGAAAAGTGTCCTGTGGTCTGACGAGTCCACATTTCAAATAGTTTTTGGAAATCATGGACGTCGTGTCCTCCGGGCCAAAGAGGAAAAGGACTGTCCAGATTGTTATCAGCGCTAAGCTCAAGAGCCAGCATCTCTGGTGGTATGGGGGTGTGTTAGTGCCCATGGCATGGGTAACTTCCACATCTGTGAAGGCACCATTAATGCTGAAAGGTACATACAGGTTTTGGAGCAACATATGCTGCCATACAAGAAACGTCTTTTTTAGTGACGTCCCTGCTTATTTCAGCAAGACAATGCCAAGCCACATTCTGCACGTGTTACGACAGCGTGGCTTCATAATAAAAGAGTGCGGGTCCTAGACTAGCCTGCCTACAGTCCAGACTCGTCTCCCATTGAAAATGTGTGGCACATTATGAAACCCAAAATGCGACAACGGAGAATATGACTGTTGAGCAACTGAAGCTGTACATCAAGCAAGAATGGGAAAGAATTTCACCTACAAAGCTTCAACATTTAGTGTCCTCAGTCCCCAAATGCTTATTAAGTGTTAAATGGAAAGGTGATGTAACACAGTGGTAAACATGCTCCTGTCCCAACTATTTTGGCTCAAGTTGCAGGCATCACATTCAAAATGAGTGAATATTTGCAAAAATCAATAAAATTTACCCGTTTGAACATTAAACATCTTGTCTTTGTAGTGCATTAAATTGAATATGGGTTGAAAAGGATTAGCAAATCATTGTGTTCTGTTTTTATTTATGTTTTACACAACGGTCCAACTTTTGGGATTGGAATTGGGGTTGTAGACATAAAAAAAATGTTTATGTTTTTATAATAGTCTCGAACTTGAAAAGCTATGTCATCACTCTATACCATAAAACAAAATTATGGAGCCATACAAGCCAGCAGTAAGTAAGCAGAAAGAAGCAGTTTCATACAAATTAAATTTTTATTTAGATGGAAAGCTTTTCTATTTGTGATCTACCTGAATAATATAATCTAATATAATCTCCTTAAAACCTATAAAGAGGAAAGGTCAAAATCACTGTAAAGTGGACATTTCCATTTCATAGATACACTGATTCCTAGGGTTGGGTATCGTTTGCATTTTAGCGATTCCGATTCTGATTCTGTTTATCGATTCTGGTTCTTACCGAACCCAAGTTTTGATTCCAAAATGGTTAAAAAAAAAAAGTGTCCAATGTTTAGGAATAAAGAATATCTTATTTTTTTATATTTCAATTTCAAAAGTAATCATTTTTACATCAAGCTTTTTTCTTCCCATTTAAATGTTTTTATTAGTGAAAAGCTTAATGTGGCTTAATTTACTAAAGCATTGACCTAGGAAACCAAATGTCTCTCCGTTACTACTGCTCATAAGTTCTCTCTACTGCTGAAATGACAAACATGTTCTCCAAAGGGAAAGTAATCATTACGTACCGTCAGCTTTTTTACTTATAATTAGGGCCCTACCTAATTCATGGCCATGAAAATTGTGTCACCGACCATGAAATGAGCCTTTTCCCGTGTAATACTGCCAATGTATTGTAGCTTCCATTTCCATTACCGAGGGTTTTATAATGACTGCCCTGAAATGTGGCATTTTTCTTGAAAAATCTGTTAAATCTGTGATTTTTAAAAAACAATGGCCATAAAATTAAGCACATTTTCCCATGAATTTAGTAGATCCCTACTAATAACAGGTATGGGAAGGAAAACGCTTAATGTAAGAAATGATTAGTTACCCTTTGGACCAAACGTTCATCATTTCAGCAGTAGAGGCTATTTATGAATAGTAATTAAGAGAAATTTAGTGTTCTTAGGTCATTGTTTTAGGACTCTCCCGCTAACCGGGTTTCGATACCCAACCCTATTCGTTCCTCTCAACAGTCCTGCATTTCCTTTGTCAGACAAAGCCACTAGCTCAATCAATTCTGTTGGGGAATCAGACTGCTGTTAATAACTTGAAAATCGTATCCACAATGGTTTATGGTCCTAATATCAATTAGACCATGTTGTTTGATCATGGTGTGTGAAGTGCATTTTCATCAGGTGCAACCTACAGTTGTGGTATTAGGCTCTTACCTAGTGGTTGTACAGACAGGCTTCCCAGCTCCATGGTCCTCTGAGCGATCTGCTCCCATTGGCCTGATGGATCCAAGACCCACTGTGCTGCCTCACAGAAATACGATCCAGAATCCTCCAGAACCAACCTCCTTATTTTCAGTATGTACAGGTCCCTTCCTGCATCTCCACTTCTCTTCTCCATAGAAATCTCGCCATTGTTGTACCTCTTCACATAAGAACCACCACGGCCGGGTGTCACGCGTTGCTCATGGTCAATAGAGATGATTTCTTTCAGGTTGTGTCCTTGAAGGCCAGAGTCTGTGCTGCCTCGCATCCCAAATGTAACAGACAAGTGGGTGTGCTGTGTTGACTGGACTGATGCAGCACATGTCAGCTGAAGTTCTGTCCCCTCTATGATGGGCTGGCCGTTCAGAATGCGCGAGTGGGTTATCAAAAGTGTGTCTGGAATCACTACAAACAAAGAACAGTGTAAGAATACTACAGAACAAATACATCCAGTACGTATTATTTTCGTTTGAGATTTGAGATACCTTTGACGACCACAGAGGCACTATAGTTGCCTTGATAGCGCGAGTCCGTGCTTGGTGTGTAACACTCGTAACTTCCCTGATCATCTGGACGAAGTCTCTGAATCACTAATCTGGCTTTATCGCCAGAGTCTCTCTCCACTCGTACCTCTCCTGAATCCACTCGTCCTTGGAACACAGCATAGGAAAAGCCTCGATCTCGTGTAGATACCACACCAATCTGCAAGCCCTGTGCATCTTCTCTGTACAGGAACCATTCAAAGTCCTGAGTCCGGGGACCCTCATAGCCCGAAACAGTGCAGGGCAGAGACAGAGGAAATCCTGCTACACGGAACAATGGCCCACGAGGCAGAAGTACATCACGACTCACAGCATAGCGTGACTCTGAGAGTGAGAGTGAGAGAGAGAGAGATGTTAGTCATGCACACACTTTTACTCGTACATTTCACAGCTTTTACAGCTCATAATTCAGTTCTATTGGTATTGGGTTTATGAACGAGTTAAAAATACTGATTCATTTGAGTCACAAACAATACAACATACATTTTTCTTGTACATATAAACATGTAAGCAACATAACAAATACATAAACAAATAAATGATTGGCAAATTCCGAAGAAGGTGAGACCACAAGAAGAGACCCAAGAGCCTGTGGGATCTGGAGGTACTGTATAGAAAGCTCCCAGACTCCTTGCTCTGTATTCTCCAGCCTCAACAAACATTATATAAGACTTAGAAGATTTAAAGGACATTACAAAAGATTTAGTCACCAAACAGAGGTTGCGTAAAGTACAGCAAGGTAAGGTAAGGCTGTTAAAGTGTGATATCTGATTTTGTTGAAGCCAGTAATTTTATATGGGTTATTTTTTTTTTTTTAGAATTGATTTACTTAAATTAAAGGTTAGATTTATTTTCATGATTATGCTAATTCACCAACAATACAGTTCTCATAATGTGTTATCAAACTTCCTTAGTCGTTTAGCACCATCTGTACCCAAAGTGCCAGTAATTCTGGAACTGGCTGTATTGCAGTGGTTTTTGGTATCAAAGGAAAGTGAGGAAGTTAAACACAAGAATAGAGGGAAACACAGGTTATCTGTTTTACAAAGGAAGATTAAACCAATAGCCTGCAAAATTTTGTATCATGCAATGCTTCTCAAAAGACAGATGTAGCTCATGAGAATTTTGCATTTCCTTCTTTGAACACCTTGTCATGCCAATTTTCAGTAGAAGTCTCATATGGAATGCATTCTGAAAGTCTTCAGACCTTTTCACTTTTTCACATTTTATGTTGAGGCCTTGTGCTACAATCATCAATCTGCACTTAATAATAATGAGAGAGTGAAATCAGTTTTTTTTTCTATTTTGCAAATTATTTGAAAAGGAAAAAGAAAAGTTTTGCATTGACATTCAGAAGTATTCAGACTCTTTGCTATGACACTTGAAATTTAGATCTGGGGGCCTCTCATTTCTCTTGATCATCTTTGGGATGTTTCTACACCTTGATCGGAGTTCTTCTGTGGTACATTCAGTTGATTAGACATGATTTGGAAAGACATAGACCTTTCTATATAAGGTCTCATTGCTAACAACTCATACAAGAGCAAAAACCAAACCACGAGAAGGACAGAACTGCCTGTAGAGCTCAGAGACAGGATTGTGTGGAGGCACAGATCTGAAGAAGGCTACAAAAAATTCTGCTGCAGTGAAACTTCCCGAGAGCACAGTGGCCTCCAGAATTCTTAAACTGAAGAAGTTTGGAACAACCAGAATTCTTCCTAGAGCTGGCCTGTGACCCAGTGAACAGAGTTTCAAATTCGTACCAGCATACACACTAATACACCACCACCACATCAGTGTCACTGCAGTGCTGAGAATGATCCACCACCCAAATAGTACTGTGGGGGTCCTGACCATTATAGAACAGAGTAAAGACGACTACAATTATGTAGAGAAACAGATGGACTACAGTCTGTATTTGTAGAACTACAAAGTACAGTGACCACATATATAAACTGAAAAATATAGAATTGGATTGCTGTTTTTTAAAGCAGGGATAGCTTTTCCTGTTCTGTTTTAAATTGCTGGTTACGCTGTTAAACTTTCCTGGATAAGCTGGTAACAAATATGCCACTGTAACAGCATCCCATGCCAACAATTATGCCCAGAGTATCCAGACCATAACATTTACTGGCCTTTTGATAGCAGGGTTTTAAGGCACGTTTTACTTTATATAAATGTAACTGAACTTCCATAATAACTCAGTTATGAGAACTAGGTTCAGTTCTTCTAAGTAATAAGGAACATGTCTGTTTTTTATGACAAAGTATTACACATATGAAGTATTAGATGAAAGCTAACACATTGTTTCAAGAGATTGTTACATATTTGGGATATTCAAGACATCTGTACACACAAGCTCTATTACTTCCTTAGAAAAGAGCAAAAGGGGTTGTTTTATAGATCTGTGTTTTCTACATTAGTACTTTCTAGCCACATCAAATGGAAGCCCTTGTTTACTAATATTCACTTGACACCAGGCAACCCCTACTTGGCAGTCTGACCCAAAAAGCAAGCTTTTACTGTGCATGTACAACAAAAACAGCTTTGAGTAACCCGTGCTGTTCTCATCCTCGAGTGCACTGAGACCAATGATGTCAGAGCTGTAAAGCTACACAATATGTTGTTTGTAAACCCATCTGTAACCATGTCTCAGTGGTTTTTAGTTTAATTTAATTATATTGTACGCTTATACATACACTCAACGTCCACTTTACTAGGTACACCTTGCTTGTACCTTAATTCTTCATAGCATAGATTCAACAAGGTGCTGGAAACATATGGAGATTTTGTTCCATATTGACACGAGCGCCACGCGGTAGCTGCAGATTTGTCAGCTGAACGTCCATGATGTGACTCTCCAGTTCCACCACATCCCAAAGGTGCTTTATTGGATTGAGATCTGGTGACTGTGGAGGCCATTTAAGTACAGTGAACTCACTGTTATGTTCCAGAAATCAGTTCGAGGTTATTTGAATTTTGTGACATGTAGTGTTATCCTGCTGGAAGTAGCCAACAGAAGATGGGTACAATGGGGTCAATAAGGGATGGACATGGTTAGCAACAGTACTCAGGCTGTGGCGTTTAAAAGATGGTCAGTTGGTATTAAGAGGCCCAAAGTATGCCAAGCAAATAACCCTCACACCATTACACCAGTCCGCTTTGAACCAACCATGCCACGTTCACACTGTTACACCACAACCAGTAGCATGAACCGTTGATACAAAGCAGCGTGGATGCATGTTTTCATGTTGTTCATGCCAAATTCTGACCCTACCATCCGAAAGTCACAGCAGAATTCGAGACCAGGCAATGTTTTTTCCAATCTTCTATGTGGAATTTGAGAGCCCCTGTGAATTGTCCCCTCAACTGCCTGTTCTTAGCTAAAAGGAGTGGCACCCATTGTGGTCTTCTGCTACTGTAGCACGTCCGCTTCAAGGGTCGACGTTTTGTGCATTCAGAGATGCGCTACTGCATACTTTGGTTATAACAGATTTAGTGCTGCCTGTCCATTCGCTTGAACCAGTCTGGCCAATCTCCGCTGGACTCTGGCATCAACAAGGCATTTTTGTTCTGAGAACTACCACTCACTGGATTTTTTTCTCTTTTTCAGACCTTTCTGTGTAAACCCTAGAGTTAGCTGTGCGTGAAAACCCAGCAGATCACCAGTTTCTGAAATACTCGGACCAGCCCATCTGGAACCAACAACCAAAGACACATTCAAAGTCAAACAACCTTTCTTCCATATTCTGATGCTCGATTTAAACTTCAGAAGGTTGTCTTGCCCATGTATATATACTTAAATGTATTGAGTTGCTGCCGTGTGAATTCCTGATATTTGCATTAACAGGCAGTTTAACAGTATCCTAATAAAGTGTATAAAACACATTAGTGAAGAACCTCACTGTGAGACAGCAGAAACCTTTAGTTATATACACTCCTGCACATACATAAAGTAACTCTTACTAGACTGTAACCTGAAAGGAGAATCTGAAGTGCACAAACACAGACAGATGCACATATACATGACCACTGGACAGACACAAGCATGAAATTCTAACTGATTGATTAAATGTCATACAAATAATTGCGGTTAAATATTTAATTGTCTGTGTTTACACCACCACTATTTTAGAATGCCTGTATGCTTGGTATAATACTGTATAAACCCTTGTGAAAAAAACATCACTTTATTGAACGATACGTTTATAAAGTTATATAAATACATTTCATTTGTATGCCTACAAGCTTGAAAATAACTGCAAGTATGCATGTTACCATCAGTTGTCATATAAATAATGGCTAATCTAATAATTAATTACTTAACTGTCTGGTCATCGAATGCAACTGATGTTGTACTAATGAAGCCTAAAGTGAGTGAACAGCTACATGACAAAAGTGAAACGTATCAGCAAAAAACTCATTCTTCTAGCATACATGCCAAAATATAGAATTTACTACACAGCTAACAAATAGACTACACCAGCATCACTCAGCACTGCCCTCTAAAACATTTACATTTACAACATTTAGCAGACGCCCTTACCCAGAGCGACTAACAATTGGTACAATCTTACAATCCAAGCAATTGTGGGTTAAGGGTCTTGCTCAAGGACCCAACAGTGGCAGCTTGGCAGAGGTGGGATTTGAACCCTGGACCTTCTGGGTTTGAACTGGACCTGGGTTTGAACTCGGACCTTCTGGTCCAGAGACCATGTCTAGTGTCCCAGTACCTTATCCTCTAGGCTACCACAGTCCCACTAAACACGTTACCAACTTTGTTGGAAGTTCAAACTTTTTGTTCTCGTTAACCCCATTACATCTCAATGAATACATTTACTGTTTTCTTTCATTCAAAAATCACCTCAACGCTCAAGTCACATTCTGTAGAAATCTACCAAATGTGTGCGAAATTACTGTCGTCCAAAATAACTACGATAATTTAATTTAACTGTGATCATCTTAAATAATTGTGATTAGATGATTATATAAAAACTGTGACAGCCCTACATGACCATGGCAGACAGATACACATGCACACGCATTCTGCGGTTAGGTTACTTCCTTGTAAACATGTCTCTCTGCAGACACAACACACAAACATCCCCATAACACACAAAGAGTGAAAGACAGCAATAAAAAGCGGACATCATTAAAAGTATAATGGATTTGAAACAGTCAGAACAAGAGAGGAATTTTTCCATTGAAAAATGGATACAAAGCCAGAATATTCGTCATCTGAGCCATTTTCAGCAACAAAGTACACGTGAATAAAGTGGTTTGACTGTACAAGCGTTTCAGTAATTCTGCACGCTTTTTCCAACATGAATGTGATGACACAAGTCTCAAATGGTGGGATTTCAAGCCCTGATTTGGTCAGTTTCTACCAGGTCATTATTCACTTCCTGACAGTGTCTGTAGGGTGCAGACAGCATGAAATAAAACCATCTTTAAAGTGCTGGAAACCCCAGCAATCTAGACACCATTACCAGAAATAGCTTGGACTCAGTCCTTAATCTATCACTGTTACAGCATTATATTACAATACCTCATTAAGGTGGTGCAGCAGTGTTGCCTCATATTTCCAGAGGCCCAAGTTCGATTCCAACCTGTGTTTGCACCTTTGGATGTTCTCCCCACATCTACATGGGATTCCTTCCATGTCCACTGACATGTATTAGGTCAATTGGCATGTCTAGTGTCCCAGAATGAGTGGGTGCAGGATTTTTTTTATGAGAAAAGTCATGATGTCGCTTGTTTATTTGATCGTAAAGAATGATGCAGAGATGCATGCTCAATAATCCAGGTAAGAAAATCCTAGAAGTTGAATCTGTTCATCTGGACATAGATTTTGTCGGAGAAACTATGTCCAAAATCTATGTCCAGATGAACAGATTCAACTTCTGGGAATGATGCAGAGACATTCTGCAGGAAGTTAATTTTTTGCTTGCTTTATTTATTTAATGATAACCATAGCACTGTAACTTCATAATTTTAAAAAAATCCATAATCCTATCGATTAAGACTGTAATGTTCCTTAGGAGTGATTTTTTCCCCTGACAATTGTTTTAATTATACCTTCAAACTCAAGTCACTTGTGTGACTCCAGTGTAACCTTTACAGGAAAAGATTAGAATCTGATTTTCGAACATGACCTTAACTTCTCTTTACCTGTGCCTCAAACTCACTGTGCTCACACACTGGTCAAAGGTGCTGTTAGTCAGACGAGCTCTGTCCACACACTTATTACCTCTCCTTGTTTGGACATGCACTCTAAGTACACCTGTGCACAGATGAGTGCACAGTTAGATTAACTAAGATTACATGTTAGTTGAATGGAGGAGGTACATGACAACCCTATAACTGGTAATCTGTAACTTGGAAAGGGAGACAGGAGAGCTGTGCACGGTGACGATAAAACTGTTCTGTTATTCTTTACACCCGCATCGAGGTTAAATCCCCATCCTGTGTTAGGATTGGCAAATACTGCACTTAGATCATCGCTCCGAAAGGGCACGGATTTGACGATTGGCGCGTCTGTGTGGCTGCACGGGATTTAGCCAATGTTATCCAGAAGGCGGGATTTTTCGGAATATGGGCGGGAAATAAATTAGAACTGGGCATTAAGCGGATCATGGCATAATTAAAGCAACCAAAGCTTGATGGAGAAAACCTGAGACACCGCGCCTCACGGATGTATTTCAAATGTTAACTGCAAATCAGAATACATTGCATGACAAAAGATTTATATAGTGCTACAACACTTAATGCAAGAGCCCCATCTTTCACACATTTATGTCAGTGGCATGACAGCATGATGCACAACTCGCAAATACTGGTCAGAGCATTTAAAACGCTCATTTATTTACTTTCGACGAGTAAAATATGAACAAATGAACGACAACTTCCATACCATTTGAGTGCTACACAGCGCCTAAAGCGCATTGCAGTAATCCGGACACTTTTATTAAAAGTATAACTAAAGCTTGGCCCCATCGTTAACTGTTATCAAACACCATGCCATTTGTAATCTCCCTTGATTTAATCACATAACAACGAGAAACGGACACGCACATTTGGTCAAGCATTAAGCCCTATAGTGTGCAAATGTAAATGCATGTAATGGCAGAGCATGTTTAATTTGAACCTCAGTGATAAAGTAACACGAGTCCGTTATCCTACAGGTCCCTGGGATGTGCAGCAAATCCGAGTTCGGATTCCATCAAACGACTTGTACGATTACGTTCTTACATTATTTTGAAACCGTGCCATCAGTCACTACTCTTCATTGTGAGCTTAAGTCGGATACTGGTACAAAGATGAATGAAAGCAGGTCAAACTCACCCCAGAGCAGAGCAATGAGAAATATCTTCCACACTGCCATCCCGCTTCCTGAACCAAAACACAATCTGGTTTATTTACTCTCACGCATAGCTACTTGCTTAGTAGTAATATATTATTCAGTCCAAATCCACTCGTACCGCTATGTTTTAAACCTGGTATATAAACATTCTTAAAATTCTAGTGACTATAACATCAGACTCGTGTTTTAACAGAACCCGCCTGTTTATCCTCTGCATCAGCTTGGGTTCTTGACAGAGATAAGGCGGGACAACACTCAGAGAGCTCAATGGCTCTCGAGACTCTGCAGCCATTGGTCAGTAAATGAGTGACACTACAATTAACCAATAGGTATCAAGGATGAGATGAAACGAATAGCGACTATTTGCTGTTCAACTACTTGTACTTTATTCTTGCGGAGTACGTGGTTATCTGCCGCGCAAAACGCTCCACATTACGTTCTGTGAAACAGGACGTTGGATCGAAATGGACTTTAACCGGACATTACCATAGGTCAGAGGAGTTTAGATACATTTACATTTACAGCATTTGGCAGACGCCCTTATCCAGAGCGACTTACAATTGATACAATCTTACAATCCAAGCAATTGTGGGTTAAGGGTCTTGCTCAAGGACCCAACAGTGACAGCTTGGCAGAGTTGGGATTCTGGTCCATAGTCCAGTACCTTACCCACTAGGCCACCACAGTCCCGATACTAGATACTTTGCCTGTGGTAGCCTAGCGGTTAAGGTACAGGACTCTGGACCAGAAGGTCCAGGGTTCAAATCCCACATCTGCAAGCTGTCACTGTTGGGTCCTTGAGCAAGACCCTTAACCCACAATTGCTTGGACTGTAAGATTGTATCAATTGTAAGTCACACTGGATAAGGGCGTCTGCTAAATGCTGTAAATGTAAAATTTCTTTCAACACTGTGATTCTCTTTTTTGTCAGCAGGTGTCGCAAGGGTTCGCTCTTGCAAGTTTTCTGTCATTCATATGTCAATTTATGCAAATGTATAAATTATTCATATACATTAAAGGAACGAACTTTGAGCGGATCGACATTAAACGACGGCAAATACCTCTATGTGTTATAGTAAACATGCACAGGGTGGCTCAATGGTTAAGGTATTCCCCTATTGACCAAGAGGTTTAGAGTTCAATCCCAACACTGTCAAGCAGCCACGATTTGGTAGCGTGACCAGACGTCCTGTTTTTCCCGGGACAATCCCGTATTTTAGTCCATGTCTCGGGGTACTGACTTATTTTTAAAATATGCACATTTTGAATGAAATTTAAATGAATATACAGCACTGACATTGACATACTGTATACATGTACATTTACAGCATTTAGCAGACTCCCTTATCCAGAGTGACTTACAATTGGTACAGTCTTACAATCCAAGCTATTGTGGGTCTTGCTCAAGGACCCAACAGTTGCAGCTTGGCAGATGTGGGATTTGAACCCTAGACCTTCTGGTCAGAGTCCAGTACCTTAAGCGCTAGGCTACCACAGTCCCCAATTCAGCAAATAAACCAATTATCAGCCGCCCTTCACCAACATGACTTAATGCCCTCACTCACTATGGCTGATGTACTGCTGATATGGATAAATAAACAAGTACGTTTAACAACCAGTTTAATTTTAATTTTGCAAGTGGCAATGATATTAGTCAACATATTCAAACTAAAAATTAACAAAGTAGCCTAAGTGTGCAGTGTGTGTATAGTGTATGCCTTGCACATGTCTTGCATGTCATGTTTCCTTGATCTGACTTGGTACCTCATCCACATCAACAATACAATAGGCCTACTGTACACACAGTGTCTGGTTTTTCAGTATCGAAAATCTGGCTCCTCTACTGTTGTGCCTGTACTGTTGTAACTGTAAATTTGGATTGTACATAGTAAGATTATAACAGCTGTAAGTTGCTCATGATAAGGGCGTCTGATAAATGCTGTAAAGGCAGATCAATTTTTTTCAGAAATCGATCTGAGACCAGTTTCAAAGCTCTGACTGAGCCATACCGATACTGATAACCAGCAGGTTGTGCAGATGGTGACCGTCTGTGAAATGGATAAAAGATGTCACTGTATGTAATTATTTTGCAAAGCATCCCAACCGAAACCGAAAACCGAAAGTTTACTGTTGTGTAGTTTGTTTTCCATATTCAAGTAGATGATCTATATCCTGTCAATCAACAGCACATGACTATGGCATAAAATGGATCAGTGCATTAAAACGTGTTACAGGTTTTCATTTCAGTCAAACAGGACCTCCACCTTGAATCATTAGGGTCTTTAAGCAACTATTAGGTGTGGATTCTATTTTGGCTGCAATAAATATCTCCTGACTTTTTAAGGATAATAGGTCATTTGGTGGTTGTGCCAATTTATATGAACAGTGGTGCTTGAGAGTTCATAACCCTTTTTATATTTCTGTAATAATATGACCGAAAACAACATAAGTTTCATACAAGTTCAAAAACTAAATAAAGAGATTCCTATTAAACAAATCAAAGAAAAATATCATACTTTATAACACTATGTAACACAAGTTTTGTTCCCAGCTTTTTAATGTTATATTCCAATTGCTTATGTCTAAAACAAATTAAAAATTGCTTACATTCCTCATAAACTTTGCTTTTGTGACCACGGCAACGAAAATTATGAAATTTTATTACAGAAACAGGTCACCAACAGGCATGCCGAAGTATGCTTTGTAGGCCTCACACATCTTAGCAGATGCTTCCACAGAGTACTTTTTCGCTCTTGTCTTTATAAAATGGCCACATACATAGCAAAATGCATCTGCTGGATGTATGCAACCTCTTGATGCCATCTAAATGGACTAAGTTGCTGTGTACTGTAAGGAAAAAGGATGTCTCTCCAAACTCGATAAAACTGGTCAATCTTTATTCCATGCAGTAACAAAGTACAAGAAGTGTCCTGAGGATTCCCAGGCAATAGCAAGACTGATCACCCTGGTCGCAGAGTAACTAATCACACAATATATACATTTGAAAGTAGTGTCCTTCCTAAGCTCCTCCTGTAATGGGTTGGGGTGAAGTGGTGAATACTGTCGTTATCAGAATCTTAATAGATAAATGAATTCACACCTGTCTGTCTGTCTAGTCCAGTTCCCTCTGTTGTATTGGGCTTGTTTCCCCTTACTATGCTCCCATCAATTGATAATCTCTCCTCCGTCTCTCAGGAAGGGCTATAGTGGCCCTATATACTGTAGTTATACAGCTACCTACAATTCTGTACAGTCCCAGAAAGTTCTAGATAATTCTGGACAGTTCTAGAAACTTCTTGATAGTTCTCACAATTCCAGAAACTTCTTAAGTATCTTGAAATATGGCGAATATCCTTAAAAATAGATCAATTTCAAAATATCATTGTGCTGACCACAAAAGCAAAGTTTACAGGGAATAATAACTTTTTTCTATTCATTTAGGGTACAAACAATCAGGAAAACACACTTAACAACTGGGAACAAAACATTTTTTGAAAATTGTTACATGGTGTAACTTATTTACTGAGGGAAAGGGTCCAATATTACATCTTTGTGAGTGGCTAAACTATGTGAAGCTTTGCTTTTAGTATCTGGTGTGATCCCCTTGTGCAGCAATAACTGCAACTAAACGTTTTCCATATTGGTCAGTTCTGCAAATTGGTTTGGAGGAATTTTAGCCAATTCCTCTATATAGAACAACTTCAACTCTGGGATGCCCATGTCAGGTCCTTCCACAACATTTCTATTGGAGTAAGGTCAGAACTTTTCCAAAACATGAACTATAATCTGCCCAAAACATTCTTTGGTATAACGAGTTAGGTTTGCTGTCTGGCTTCATGACCCATGCCTGAATATTCAGAATTTATTGTTCCATCAATGATGGCAAGCCGCCTCAGCCAAGATGCAGCAAAACATGCCCAATCCGTAACGCTACCATCACCCTGTGTCACATGCAGTACAAGGTTCTTATGCTGGAATGCAGTGTTTTCCTTTGTCCAGACATAAAACCTCCCATTTAAACCAAAAACTTCTGTTTCTGAAAAAGTTTAGATTTTTATCTCATTCATCCACATTTTCCAACATCTGTTTTTTCCAGGTGATCTTTAGCAAACTGAAAGTGGGCAGTTTTTTTGTTGTAATCATTGCAGTACATTACAAAAGTGCACATATACACATATTTACATGTATTCTTTTTCATATTCGTTTAATTTAATTCATGGTTGTGAGGATCCGCGGTCTAACCAGCAGCACAGAACGCAAGGCAGGAACCAACCATTGAAACGACACCCCACACACACACACACACACACACACACACACACACACACTTACTGGAACACTTTAAAGACACAAACTGACCTAACACTTGTCTTTGCAGCCCAGAACAATCCCATGCAGACACAAAGAGAACATGCAAATTTCACACACTCAGAGGCCAGACCAAGAATCAAACCAATGACCTCTGCAGCTGTGAGGTGACAGCATTAACCGCTTGTGCCATCATGCTGCCCGATATTTAAGTTTTCATTTTGAAAATCTACTAAACATGAAATTTGACCAGGGGTGCCCAAATGTCTGCATAATGTTCTAGACGTTCTGCATGTTTTAGATATTAAATACATTTAAGCATGATAACAGAATCCATTTATTCATTCTTGTTAAACTAGCATTCTCATTGTATCATAGAGTGACACATTTAAGAAGTCGCCAACCAACACACTGATCAAACATACTTGGGGTGGGGTGGAGTTCAGAGACTACAATATTGTGGTTATAACAATAACACCAGAAACAAACACAACAATAACAACAATAATAAACACATCTACTATTGCAGTTACTATAACTAATTCCAGTAGTTTTGTTTGTTTTCTATTAATATTTGTCTAATTAAAATGTAGTACAGAGAAAATATTTGATTCCTTCTTGCTGTATTATCTCAGTAGAACATGTGTCAAACAGTGCCTTCTGGAAACCATTGAAATAATGACATTTTTTGTCATCAAATATTGTATATATTGTTTAATATGAAAATAACAGACTACTATTTTCTGTTTTTTTTCTTGATATGCAAGTTATATTGTGTAACTATGAGTATATCAGTAAATTTACCTCAAACACCATTGCATTAAAACGAATTCACACACTATGAGTACATACTGTAGCTCAGTGGTTTCCAAACCTTTTCTGCAGTGTCCTCCTTTTGTAGGTCAGAATATTTTTGAGTCCCCTACTCTGACACACTTACACATCTTTTGCTTCCAAACTCCACTGGAATTTATTTTATACACTGTAATTCATTCAAAACTGCAACCTCTCATGTAAAAGTAAATAAAACGACAAATTACTACAGGTGACATGCATTATGTATCTTATACATGCCCACAGTCAATAAACCAGTAGTTTAACCAAACAAAAAAGATTAAAACATTGCCTCTCTTGAGCTGAAATAATTTGAAATGCATGAAATGGCTAAGTAAATTAATATATAATAAGATTTTATCTTTGTACATCCATTTTACCCCTGCAATAAAATTAATCTGCTCCATGATGACTGGTTGGTTAATGAGTGTCAATGTGTTAGTTGTGACAGATCCTAAAATCATCATGCACTTCCTCTTCAATTCTTTTTTCACCTCATTTGAGTAAAGCCCAACTTCTATCGACTACTTTCTACTTACTATTGAGTCTTGCACCATCTAGTGGTTGAGTAACTCCATTACATTATCATAAGTAGCGTACCCTAGGATGCAGTTACTGTATTTCAGGTTTTGTTAGTACCAGATTGGATCACCTTTTGCTTTCAGTAAAAAGCCTTAACTCGTCCTGACATAGATTCAACAAAGTGCTGGAAACATTCCTCAGATATTTTGGCATGATAGCATCACACCGTTGCTGCAGATCCCAGACTGGTAGGCTATGGCGTTTAAATGCTCAGTTGGGCCCAAAATTGCGCCATGAAAACACCTCTACACAATAATCTCATATGAATTATCACTTAAAACTCATTACATTCTTAATGAACTGACGACAAAATGACAAAATGAAAAATAAAACGCTAAGAATGACTGAAAGCCATTCTAGGACAAATATCGCCTCTCAAGTCTGCCATCTAGTGGCTACAAGTGAGATCTTGTAAGATAGAAGTAAACGGTAGCCAACACTGTACTGTATATTTAATAGTTCTCGAGTTTTATCGCTGTTTGTCCTGGTCAAGGTCGCAATGGCCCCAGTACCTATCCCCAAAAACACAGGGCGTAAGTCAAAACTAAATGTATTTTTTTGGCTGTTAAAAAAACATTTTAGCCACATAAATAGGGTCTATGGCATGTGTTGTGTTTGTAGAATGTTGTATATGTTTTAAATGATCACTAGAACGTTAGTATTTAGCTAGTAACAAAAAGTTTTTTAGATTAATTGTCACACTAAGTACAGCGATAAATTGAAAACTGAATTATTCCTTTTAAAAAAGATTTTAAAAAATGCAATTTAAGAACAAAATGTAACTAAAGCATATTCACATTCCTGTTTGGTTAAAAACAACAACAACAACAACAACAACAACAACAATAATAATAATAATAATAATAATAATAATAATAATAATAAAACCCACAATCAACTGCTTATTTAGCTTATTTATATAATATGAGGTGATGCACCGGACAAATTCCCATAGCCAATCAACAGTACAAGGAATTTTAGAGAACAAACAAATAAAATGAGTCCAAAGTGCGCTGACCATCACAAACGGCTATAACACAGCTATTGAAAAATGCTCATATCATCTGTAAAGGAATAATTAGGACATTAACTACTAGAGCTGTGACGAACCTGTCTTTAACAGGACTCAAGTGTATTTTGCCCTCATGCACTGTGAGGAGGATCGTTGAGGAGTTAAAAAAATTCTTCAAGAAACATGGCTGGAGTTTTCCAAAAGATGGTAGCATTTTGGGGTCGCCAAGTCTTCAAATCTACAATTATGCAGTAGCTCAGTGCCAACAAACTATTTGGAAGATGTGTCAAAAGAAGGCCTTTCCTTTCATCCAACCACAAACATAAGTGCCTGTAGTCTGCTAGAGAGTCCTGGAACTGTTTTCTATGGTCAGATGAGACTGGAATAGAGCTTTTGGGCCACAAACAGGCTATGAGTGTTTTAAGTAAAAAGAAAAAAGGTTATACAGAAAATAAGCTAATCCCCACTGTTAAGTAGGGTGGAGGATCTGCGATTAGTAGCTGTTTTTTCCCTCCAGAAACCTGGGAAGTCATTAAGTACTAGGGAAACAAGCTATGACTGGGGTCATCACAGCTCCTGACCTAAACACCACTGAAAACGTGTGGGTAAGCTGAACAGGAGATTTGCTGTCTGTGTTGGCTCTTATTTATTCTCAAGTGAAGCAGTTAGTCATGGATGACTGCTTTAGAGAACAATAAAACTGAGGTGAATTTTAAAAAGGTAAATACATGTGACAGTATTTACGGCAAGTGGATTTGTTTGATTTAGTTTATATTAATATTATACATTTTTAGATTACATCAGATAAACTCGTTGACTTGTAATAACCAAGGGTTTTGTACAAAGGTGATAGTAATATTTTATATTATTTATATCATTATATTAATAATATTATATATTATTAATAATATGCATTAATTATTAATTTATTAAGTTTTATTACATTTAAAAAGTTAATAAAACGTTCTAACAACAGAGGAATCTTGAAACAAATGCCTTATAGATATTTTCATGCTCAAGTCCAGTATTTTTAGGAAGATCATTGCATACGTATTGCCATATAGTACTGCATAATAGTTGAATTCCATGATGCTGATTTGATCTTTTGAATCAGTAATGAAGTAGCCTACACTCGGTTTCCTGGGCACATTTCCGTGCTTGTAAGCATGGATCCCACACCGAATCACACAACCATCATATTAACAAGACAGTTTTTTTGAAATGCACACATGATTTTTATCGCTACAGCTCGCTTCAGATGTAGCGAGCAATAACAGAGCCCACTGCTCTGTATGTTCCACATATCTTACATTCTGATGCTGTCCTCTAACCACAAGCATAAGTGTAGACGTGGAGCATCCCAAGGAACCACTATGCATAGTTTAGGCCTGCTGTTTCTGTAGGCCACAAGTCTCCTGGTCCTGCAGCCCACTGTTCACCAATTACTGCTGTACTATTCTTACTAATGTCTTCAATCTGATGACTTGGTGAAAACATTCAGTGCCTTTGGAGTTATGAATGTAGCTGCCACTGCTGAATGACTCGCTCTTAGAAGAACCACTTTGGGCAGGATATTTCATCAGCTCTCCATTCAGTGTGTAACACACACACACGCGCGCGCGCACACGCACACACGCACGCGCGCACGTTTCCTCTCTTAACTTGGCCCGCGTCTGTAGATTCGATTCTGCGGGTTCGCACCGAAGCCAAAATCATCAGCAGATTCTGGGTATCTTATAAGAAGTGGAGTAAGGTTATATGAACAATTTTTTCCTTCCACCCCCCACTCCCCGATCCGCTGGGTTTCCTTTTTTGTGTGTGTTTTGATCCGGGCTCTCGCGGCGGGCTGCTCTGCGGTCAGGCGGTCAGGCTGCAGTGGCGCTGCTGGCGTGTTATTTTTGGCGGCAGCGGCGGTTGGTGGCTCTCGGGGAAGACAGAGTGCAGCACTCCGCTTCCAAAACCCAGGAGCCTGTTTAAGGGATTTCAGTCCCAGAGACAATCGCTCTGTAATGATCAGAGTCATTATGGGCTCTCGCTAAACGCGACTCGAGCTCTCGTGCGCTGCGTTAATTGCTGCGGGACCGAAGAGCTACCGATTACTGTGGCTAGAGCAAGGTCACACATGAACGAGCCCTTGGCATGGTTATTAGAGTTACCTTAAATAAAAACGTAATGTTATTGTATTTACTTACAACACACGCTTCAGTGATGCAGTGTGTCCAGCTGTATAGTTTTATATTTTTACGGATAATGATGTATCTAAAGCTAGCATGAACGAATCAAAGCAATTCCACTCATAGGAAAGCAAAGTCAAACACTAGAGAAAAGTTGAATTGAACAGAATACACCTAACAACACAGTTGTGTTAACAGACTTGTGTAGGAAGTTTAAGAAAACAGGATGCGTAGGCTACACACCCCTTCTAAAAAAAAATACCGGCATATGCCGTGTTTGGGACATTGGTATGTTGGTTGACCAGCCTTACCAGCAAAACCATGTGAGTTCACTATAGCTAAACCGGCACAAGACCATCACTAACCATTGTAAATTAACATGGACCAACATGGAAATCTTGCTGACTGACCAGCATACTAGTATCCCAACACAACATGTGCTGGTCTGTGCATGTTTAATGGGTAAAACAGCTACATTTGTGTACTGAAAATGATTGTGGACGTAGTGAGAAATTTCTCTAAATAGAAACTTTTGTTTTACCATTTATTCTGCGATGATGGACTTACAGGCACCCTGTAGTTCAAAACAAGATCAGCAGCAAGAGAGTAAGTGCCATTCTAAGTGATGTTACACAAGGTGTAGAGTGTACTCATGATTTCCTCTCTGGCCCAAAAATAGCTCTACAACCTCCAGTCTGTCCACAGCACTTAAACCACTCAAACTGAAACTGAAATATACGTAAAAACAAACAATAATTCGTGATCCTTGTGTTCCTGATCATTCCATTATGATCAGGGTAGTTATATTAATGGTCTCCTCCCTTTTGAATAAATGAGTGGGAGTGGTTTATGCAACGGATTTTTCACTTTAATTGACCTGAATATATGATAAATATGATAAATATCTAAAAATGTTCAGTTTTATATATATATATATATATATATATATATAAACAGGTATATACAACTCTAAGTATACTGATGTTTAATGCAAAAATGCTCTCACATTTAAAATTCAGTTTTTAAGATATTGATTAAAACACGTTATGTTTGTAGCATATAATGAATCGTGTTGTTCTATTCTATTACAGTTAGTTTGCAGCTCTGTGGTTATTAGATTAGTGCAGAACGTATTTTAAACAGTGAGCCCAGGTTGAATGTTGACTCTCAACAAGTGGGTGGAAGCTCGATCAGTTTTTCTTCAGACAGACTAAAGTAACAGTCAATGAAAAATAAGAATTTAAAGTATAAAATAGGGCTTCATAATTTTCAAAATAAATCTTTTAAACACAAAATGCATGTTTTTATCAGTCAATTTACTGGGGTTTTGTTGTACATTAACATTTCAGCACAATGAACTTCATTCCCAAGGCCCAGGGAAATATAAACCTGTACAACTACACATTAATGACAAATATTGTATTTAACGTATTTATTATTTACAATGACTAAACACATGTTTGAACACCATGCTGTGCTACATAAGACTTGGTAAATGATTTTGTAAAATTATTGCAGATGCATAGTTAAACATGTTTAATCATTCTGGGGTCATACAACCTGGCATGGCGACCTGAACCAGCTAAGCCTTAACAAGGAGCATTTTTAAATACCCTGTTTTTGCATTATGTATTATTTCTATACTTTGGAATGCAAAAATTCCTCAATTGAATTTCAACATGTGGTTTGAAAAACGTTTAGTATAGCAGACTAATCTGACACATGTCATGTATTATTCCCATAATATATAGGAAAATAACAGAATAGGTCACAAATATGTGTGTGATGTCGCTGATGTAGTGAGCTGAAAGCACAATTATGGTAATATGAAGTGATTTATTTGTGCTTGGAATGACGACTGGATGGCTGCTGGATTGCTCTGGAAATCAAAGATGGGGACAGAAATTGCCCTTCATTAAACTTGTTGCTGACATAAGGATCATGGATTATAGTATCCTCCACAAATGCCAAACACGTAACGGCCACAGTTTTAATATTGTTTCTAACAATACTGTCAGCAATGTTTATCATTGAGTACTCTTCTCCGGAATCAAGATTGATCCTAGATCTAAATGGAAATGCCAGAAGAGTTTGTTTATTAGTCATCTGGGAACCCCACATAAATCTTTTGATTACTAGGCTGCATTGTATTATCTGTTTGCATTTTACTATGCCTGTTACATATCTTTAGTCAAACTACACATGTAAACATTACCTACATAGAAAGACGGCGTGTCTATTTGCAATAACCAAATTTTATTTGTATTTTCATTTAATTAGTTACAGAATCTGAACTGGATTGTTTTGATGTGGGATTTTGACACCCCACAACCAACCACCGCCACACAAAAATCCCAAACATTTTGTGGATACAGGTGTGGTGTTTTCGGTCAGGATAGGCATAAGTTAAATTAGACCTGTTATGTTGATAGTTTACAGCAAGGTAGGTATGGAGCTTTCGTATTAATATGCATTGCTGGCTTAATAATATATAGTAAGAACATTACCTACAGAATCAAAATACACAGGTCTGCAGTATGAAGCATGATAATTAAGCGAAGGATATTTCTAAAAGAAAAATGCTTGAAAGTAACGGCATTACAAGCTGACATTGTTCTACATTTATGTTTATTTGCTAATTTATGTTTGAAAAGTTTCGTAGCCCTATGATTATTGTTACCGTCACCAATGTAAGCAGAAAAAGAGCATAAGAACAAATAACATATAGCACAGTCGTGAAATGTAACTGTATTATGATATGCTAGTGTTCTTGAATAAAGCTCAATGGTCTATGAGTTCATTATTTTAAATAAAAATTTTAATAACATGCCCATAATTGTGTTAATTGCAATTTCATAATTAAAAGGAGGGGAAAATACAACATGGCAGTTTCAGCGCTGTAGTGATGTCTAGTCTAGTTACCCACTGAGGTGTGCATTTTTTAGTAACCAAGGTGAAATGTTTACAGGTCACACGAATGGGATACAAAAGAGTGAGAACTCAAGTTGACCTAAAAAAAAGTAGTTGCGTCCAAGACGTACACAATTGCAATCAAGATGGGCACCTTTCTGTAATGAGCCACCTGAAGGCCTTATCAAATGACATCTTTACAGGGGCCTGCCCAAGAGGCACTTACAGTCTCTCAGTGACAAGGCAAGGAATAAATCATCTCCTGGGATCTACTGTGCATGAACCTGCCTATTATGTGATATGATGTAGAGCCAGTATGAAATACTGGACTAGAATCCATAAACCAGACCTGAAAATAGACTTCACTGAATTATTACTTATAGACCAAAGTCTTAGCGTTTAAAGAACTTTCACTTTAGGGTAGCATATGCATTTCTTTCCAGCAAGATGTAGCTTATATATGACCACTGTACAACCCAACTCTGGGGATTTTGCTGAGTTTTCTCAAAATATTCAGATTCAAATAAACATAAGTAGGCGCTTCTCATTCAGTGTTACAGGCCCCATTGACCATGTCTGCTGTCCAGGCTCCCTGTCTTTATTAGGAACTGCAGTGGGTTTTGTGCTGTGTGAGACATTTTTCCTCTTCCCCTTACACATCATGCGAAAAAACTGTGAGCAGCTATAACTATTCTTGGCTACAAAAAAGAGAATTCAACTATTTCAGTGTATAAATTTATATCCAGCGGTGAACGCGTGTTGCTGTTAGGTTGGTGGTTTATGCTCGTCTGTGTGCATGCACATGCTTGTGAATTCACGTGTGTGTGTGTGTGTGTGTGTGTGTGTGTGTGGATACATGCGTGCATGTGTGCATGTGCTCACCCACAAAAATATTTTAATTTGGGCAGGATATTAAAGACGCATGGAGTGGCAGCAGCATAGTGCCTGCCAATGGCTTGGTTTTGGGGGTGTTGTGGCCATGACTGTAGGGGGGAGGAGAGGGGGGAGAGCAGCTCATGGTCAGAGCCCCCGTCGGACACACTGGCGCCTCTTTCTGGAGGACTTCTGAACCACCACACTCCTCCTCCAGAACCCTGCCAGCCCTCTGGAAACCCGTCTCAAATCACTCATTTTTAACATCTCTCTCTCAGTCTCTCCGATTTCCATTACATGTTTATCTGTAAATCCTTATTCCTGTTTTTTAGCTACTTCTGTACATGTTCTTTTCCTCCTTCCCTTTTCTTTCTTTTAAAGCTTAAATTCTGAGATGCTCATCTCAGTCACATAGACTGAGAAGAGCACACTAATATATGAAAATTAACTTATCTAATTCTACAGTATAGGGCAGTTGTTAAAAAAATAATTAATTTTATTTGATTATTTATTTTTCATATTTTATATTTTAAAGTATTGGAACTCATGTTGAAAACTATATCACACTCTTTTCAATAAAAGCAGCCAAATGAGTAGGCCTACCTGTTAAAGTTTTAATATCAAAATGAAAATAGTATCTATAAGCCATGTGAGACTTGTACAGTATATGAACTTCAGTGATTTTGCTGGCCTTACATGTTGACCCGACAGTGAAAATGCATGTGAATAATAGCATGGTCTTAGTATTTGCCAATATGCTGATGTTTGACATTGTTAAACTAGAAAATAATATATGGATATACTGATTAAGCAAATTAAGGACTTTTGCTACCTCTATATTATAAGACTCATGTACAGTGCAGGTACTGCTTGGACTTTGCTCACACAAGGATATTCAGTATAATCACTTCTTATTTTATGTAATGTGTTTGTTTAAATATTTGTGTATTAAAAGTTGGAGAACTTTGACAAGTAATAGCAATTAAGAAAATTAAGGGAAGCGTAGTTTCCAAAAGAACACAGTAGCAAATAATGATGTGAATGATATAAGCTCTAAATATGGAACGTAACGATATATTATACTGTACATTAAGGACCAAGAATTACAAGATCTACCATACTTGTGATTTTTGCAGAATTAAGGAGAGGATGTCTATTTTGAAGTGTCACAGCCCATTTCCTTAGGTTCCATTTTTTTTCTGGAAGCAATTTGTCATCCGGGGGACATTTAATAGGGAACACATTATCTTTTTACAGGGATATGGAGCCTGCCACAGCCTGCCCACAGTTCCTATAAACAGAATTGGTCCATTTAGTGGTGTGTTTGATACATTTCAGAGCAGAAGGGAACTCAGTTACAGAAAGGGGCCCATAAAGACTGCTATGAAAGCTCTAGATAAGTATTCCTTAGCACCACCCTGTTGCCAACGCAGTTAACTTAAATAGACTAATGATGATCAATCTTGCATCTCTTTGTAGTGTTGGATGTGCTCTTTCCTCTTTCTTCATCAGTGACCATCTGACCTTTCCTGACCTAATACTGTTGTTTAGGTCACTGATTTCTCATTCTCACCGCACTTCAACCCAACTGATATAAACAAGACCCCTCCAGCAACCTCTAATCCCAACTCACAACTCCATCTCCTTCTTCTCTACACAGCCTTAAGATCACTTGAACACACCTGAGCTTTTTTCTGTGGACATGCATCACTCCCTCTCTTCAGGGCATGGGAAGACGTATCGCCTTAAGCAAACACATGAGTAGAGGAAGATCCATTGTTTCCACTCTGCTGAACTGTAACTGTAAAGTAAGGCAATTAAGAAAGCTCATGGAGTTTAACTGAGTATTGTGTTAGGGCATTTTTGGGAATGGATGGTTGAGTATTCAGAAACACTGAGGGCATGGAGTCTTTTCTCAACTCTTTTTCTTCCTCTGCTTTGTCTCTCTATCGCCACTTGCTTAATTTCTCTCACATCCCTGAGTATATTTATCTTTTTACTGCATCACTTGAGGCACAGCTCTCTCATAGGTTCTTGTTTTTTTACTCTTCGAACATAAAGTTTTAAAAATAAAACAAGATTACCGCCACCACAGGGAATATAAAAAGACAAAAATAATAGTCATGCTGAAGTCAGAAGCCACAGACCACCCCCTACCCCCCATATCCCCCAACCGACACATAGACACATATACACACGTGTGTACACCCCACCCAAACCCTTTGCCTAGGTCTTTAAAGTTGTGGATTCGACCACACGCCCACTTCAGACCTCCATAAACATGTCAGGCCCTGATGACAGACTCGGCCCCGGGTCCAGCTGACCTCAACTCCAGCTCATTAGACTCAGTAAATTAGAACCATACAGCTAAGGGAAGAGAGGAAGAGAAGTGCGGTAGGGGAACACACTGTCACAGGAGTGGTGTGTGTGTGTGTGTGTGTGTGTGTGTGTTTATATATACATTCTGAGGACCAAACATCTCCACAAGGATATAAAGATCAGACATTTTTTACCTTCTGGTGACATTTTGCTATTTTTTTTTAAACAAAACCTGTAACTTCTTTTGAAACATCAAAAGAGCCAAAGATTTGAGCAGCAGAGAGTGTGTTTGAGAGAGAGAGAACATGTGGTAGGATACTATGCATATGGCCTTTTTTGGAAATTTATTCCTTATAAGTTGTCATTTACTATAGAATTATAGAACATCTATAGATCATAGATTATGACGGCTTTCCAACTAGATTGATATCCAAGACATTAGACCCAGATATCATTCTAGACTCAGTAGGGATAACTTCTTTTCACTACCACTACACATATCCTCATTACCGAAAAAAAAATTGGAATACTTGAACCTGAACTAATGCTCAGTTTCAGCTGTGCTCCCTCTATTTGGATGGCTACAAACATTCGCGCCAGAGAATTTTGTATTTGGTTTCTGAAGTCTGTTGTTAGCTCACTGCCACATGGACAGCCCACAATTCTGTAAACAGTACAGTAACCCGGCTACTCCCCCTTCTCGCATCTCCTCCCTTCACTTCTCTTGTCTCTTCCGCTGCCCTTGTCTGCAGCAGTGCTGTGGGGTAATTGACCAGTAGCAGGGTTGGTGGGGGTAATTGGTGCACTCAGACAGCGGGGGAGGCTTAATTTTCTTGAACAGGCCTTCAGTGGCGCTGTGTGAGACACATTGTGTCAACTGAGAGCCCTGCTTTGTTTGGGCTGCGAGAACTAATTAAGGCATTTGTTCAGCCATAAGAACGCATAGGATGACAGGGCAAAAAGAAGAAGGGGAAAGGATGAAGGGGAGGGGGAATTCCAAAGGAGAGGAAATAAGAATTTACCAAACATGCCATATTACTTAATAGTAAATAACAGTAAATGCGGAGTAGCAATATAGAGAAATGTTGCTTTTTTAGGTAAACCAAAATGTTTTTATTTTTATTTGATTTTTATTTTCATTTTAAGAAATCCCTAACAGGATTTTAAATTGTTTTCTCATATAACTCATACATAGATTGTTATTTGGGTTCAGTTTGATAACCCAGTACTAAATTCATAATTTTCCGGTTAAAACAGACACTTGTACAGTATGCCTGGAAAAGCTAATTCAGAAAGTTCTAAAAAGCTCATTTGTGATGCCATTTGAAGAGTATCCTATATGCATTGATTGGACAATGACATGGTAAGCAGAACAGTTTTAAAATATGTTTGCTAACCTACTTGCTAGATAACTTAGGGAAAGTAAATAACAAAAGGTTACTATGGAATAATGTAAAACCCATTCAAACATGAAGTGGGAATTCTGATGTTATTTAGCACAACATCACGCTCTGGGCAGTGAAGACCTTTGAGCCCTGGCAATCATGTGGAAGTAACTTTAACAATACCACCTTCCTAAACATTGTTGCAGACCAGGTACATCCTTTAATAGCAATGGTATTCTCTAATGGTAGTGTCTTCTTTCAGCAGGTTAATGCTCCCTGTCACACTGCAAAAAAAAATTGTTATACATGCAATGGTTTGAGGAACATAACAAAGAGTTCAAGGTGTTGACTTGGCTTCCAAATTCCCCAGATCTCAATCTGGTTAGGTTCTATAGGATCTGCTGTACAAACAAGTCCAATCCATGGAGGCCCCACATCACAACTTACAGGACTTAAAGGATCTGTCAATAACGTCTTGGTACCAGATAATACAGGACTAGAGGACCTTCAAAGTTTTGTGGAATCCATGCCTTGACAGGGCAGATCCTTGGCAACATGATAGGGACCTACACAATATTAGGCAGGTGGTTGTATTGTTGTGGCTGATTGGTGCATATATCACTAAGAACCTGTGACAAATTAGTTGTGACAAATACAAGCTACTAGTCAGTTAGCTGGATAACAGCAAACAATCAGACTCTATAATAACAGCACACAGTGCTTCATCCTTTCAGGTCCTTATGATGAGATTGTTTTACTCATTTGCTTTCCAATCAGCCATTGGGCACAACTGTGCATAAAAAGTAAGATGTTAAACACTAAATACGTTTAGTTATTTAACACTAAAGAGGGCGTAATGAAATAAAAAACAAATGATAACTAAAAAATTCTAATTAGTTGCACTAATTTTTGATTTGGTTATGATGTTTTTGCTAGTTTAATGAATGCCTTTGCTTCAGTGGTCTAATACGTAGTTTTTGAAGGTTATATGGCTAAAAGGGTTTAGCCAAAACATATAGCTATGAGCTATCAACAACATGTCTGTAGCATGACTGACTTTTTTTGAAATATTTGAAAATGTCCATGACTCCATATAAAAAATCGGAAGAAACTGGCTCTGACTGGAAGCGTAAGCTACTCAAGCTTTTGGAAAGACGCTGGGGTATTATGGGAAATACAGTGCCTGTAGTGAATTTGTGTGGCATGTCCTGTAGTTCTGCTCAGTAATCCAGGATAAAATTGACTTTTTACTGGCCTTATTTTAGTATTTTAGTAGGGCATGTGCCCCAATAAAATGTGTTTGATGACGTCCCTGGGTGGAGTCTGGACAGAGAACCAAACCAGGGATGTCTGGAGCTGTGAGGTGACACCATTTGTGCTACCACACTACATTGTTATATGTCTCAACGTGCATCGTAAGGTAGGGGCTCAGTGGCTGGTCAATATCCAGTTAGCCTCATTATGACAAAAATTCTCGAATGTGTAATAGGTTTGAAGTATTTTGGTAACAGGTAATAGGTAATGGTGTTTTGGCATGCCAGGGTCTTCATTGTTTACTATGAAAAACAGAAGTGAAATTAGAACTTGTAATGTATTGTGAGCTTTCTGTCACAACACCGTAGCCACAATTTTTGACAAAGAGTTAGGTGTTACAGCTAAATCCCCATACACAAGGCTAATTCTTTTGAAATACTGATTTTCTTAATGTGGACTGATCCATCCTTATGGAAGTTCAAAACCACACTCTTTCAGGCTTATCACTATTTACCGCCCGCCTGGTCCCTATTCAGAATTCTTCAGGAATTTGCTAACTTTCTTTCCTGCTTACTACTGTCAACAGATAAGGCTTTAATTGTAGGTGATTTCAATATTCACTTTGACAATGAGCAGGATCCACTTATAATTGCTTTCGAGTCCATCTTAGAATCCATGGGTATCACTCAGAATGTGATGGGACCAACCCACCGCTGTAATCATACTTTAGATCTAATATTAACATTTGATATCAAAATAGATAACCTTGATGTTTTCCCCCAAAGTGATTCGATTTCAGATCACTATCTTTTAGTATTTGAGCTATCTCTAATAAATAAAATCCTTCTGCCTCGTTATCACACTAAGCACACTATCACATCTGCTACTCCAGCTGCGTTTATTAAAAACCTACCAGACTTAAAATTTAATACACCTATGGAGATAAATCATCTTGTGTAAATGAGCAATTAGAATGTGTGCTTCGCTCAACCCTGGACATGACTGCCCCTGCTAGGGTCAAACGTATTAGGGAAAAAAGGCTAGCACCATGGTATAATGACCACACCCCTACCTTAAAGCAAAGAACATGGCATTTAGAGCACAAGTGGAGACATAGTAAATTGGAGGTGTTTAAGCTTGGTTGGAGGGACAGCATGACAGAGTATAAGCATGCCCTCACTAAAGCTAAAGCTGCATACTTCTCTTCAATCATAGAGAAAAATAAGAATAATCCAATATTTCTTTTTAATACAGTCTGCAAATTAATAAAAATCCCCACAGAAAGTGATTCTCCCGTTCTGTGTCATTTTAATAGTAATGATTTTCATGACTTTTTTTAATGATAAGATAGAGAACATTAGGCATAAAACTCAATGCTCATCACATCACCAAACTATTCAGCCACCTTCCAGATGCAGCACTAGTGAAGACATCTGTTTAATGAGCTGTAAATCAAGATTAGAATCTTTTACCCCAATTACTAATACTTAACTATCCGCACTGATCAGCTCGTCTAAGTCATCAACATGTTTATTAGATCCCATTCCTACACGTTTACTCAAACAAGTAATACCTAGTATTATAGAGCCACTGTTAGTTATTTTAAAGTCATCCTTTACCTTTGGTTATGTGCCCAAATCCTTTAAAGCTGCCGTTATCAAACCACTGATTAAAAAAGCCACTCTTGACATTTGTGTGATATCTAATTATAGACCAATTTCAAATCTACCGTTTCTGTCCAAAATCTTAGAAAAAGCCGTCTATCAGCAGCTCTGCAGTTACCTCCAAAGGGATGAAATTTATGAAACATTTCAGTCTGGCTTCAGGCCCCATCATAGTACTGAAACAGCATTGATTAGGGTACTAAATGACTTGTTAATGTCCGCAGATAAGGGATGTGTTTCTTTTCTTGTTCTGTTAGATTTAAGTGCAGCATTTGACACTATAGATCATGATGTTTTACTAAACAGACTAGAAAATACTATAGGTATTAAGGGATTAGCACTTTCTTGGTTTAAATCCTACTTGACCGACCGGTACCAGTTGTTCATATAAATAATCTAAGGTCTAAGCTCTCAAAAGTGAAGTATGGCGTGCCTCAGGGGTCAGTGCTTGGCCCGCTTTTATTCTCTCTGTACATGCTGCCACTAGGCTCAGTTATTCGTAAACATGGCATTAGTTTCCACTGCTATGCAGATGATACACAGTTGTACATATCAGCTAAACCTAATGACAGCCTTACAATCAACAAAATTGAGGACTGTGTAAAGGAAATAAAAGATTGGATGTTATTTAATTTTCTCTTACTTAACTCAGATAAAACTGAGGTTCTATTAGTGGGACCCAAGGCTGTGAGAGACTTGTTGGCTACATCTATCCTAAACCTAGATGGCGGTCCAGTACTGCCCAGTCCGTCTGTAAAAAACTTAGGGGTTACATTTGATTCAGATCTCTCCTTTGATGTGCACATTAGCAGCATCACTTGAATTGTTTTCTTTCAATTACGTAATATCGCTAAACTTAGAAATATCCTCTCTTTTAATGATGCAGAGAAACTTGTTCATGCATTTATAACCTCAAGGTTGGATTACTGTAACACCTTATTTACTGGATGCTCTAGTAAATCTATAAATAAACTTCAGTTAGTTCAGAATGCAGCTGCCCGAGTGCTAACTTGAATTAGAAAATTTGATCATGTCACTCCTGTTCTATCATCACTACACTGGTTACCAATCAAATTCCGCATTGATTACAAAATACTTCGTATAACTTATAAAGCTCTACATGGCCTGGCCCCACATCATCTGAGTGAACTCTTAGAGTTTTACAATCCAACTCGTCTACTTCGTTCGCAGGGTGCAGGGCTTCTTTTAGTTCCTAGAATTAAAAAAGTCACAGCAGGGGGAAAGGCTTTCTCATACATGGCCCCCCAACTATGGAATAAACTTCCCACTTTCGTCCGAGACTCAGACACTCTTCAAAATTTTAAGTCTAGGCTAAAGACATACCTATTTACACAGGCTTTTGACTAGTATAGACCAGGATGCATGCCTTGGGTCACCGGGGCCGGAGTCTGGAGTCATGTCTGGCCTGCCTGCCTTGTCCGTTAGCCAGGAGTGTCGCGTGGGCGCTCTGGCTGAACTGGGCTTCGGTCCTCTTGATCTTGACTCAATGCTCCTTGCCTTAGAATAAGGGCAGAGCTGGGGGTTCATAGTCAAAAGAGTCTTATGGTGATCAGAGACGTTGAGTTGCTGTCTTCTGCCTCCCGTGGGGTTGCCAATGTGCTCATGTGATCCCTCTTTATAGCTATGCTGCTATAGCTTAATGCTGCCGGGGTCTCATGCTACACTTGGCATCAGTGATTGACATGGGCATCAGTGATTGTTAATAAACACTGCCGCGATCTTAATCAGTAACTAATTACATTTTCTGTTTTCTCTCCGAGCTGTGTTCCGGCAGTTCCAGCCCCACACATGATGTTCATCTGCTGTAGCTCCAGTCAAGCTGCTTCCGTCATCAGCTCCAGCCCCATCATACCCGGGCCATGTCAATGTGCATACTTCACATTTTATTCAAACTTTGACTCCATGACTTTAGTTTCGCTCTTAGATTTATCATCTACACCGCCCAAGGAGGTTGGGTCCCTTTTTGAGTCTTGGTCCACCTAAGGTTTCTTCCTATAACTCGGGGAGTTTTTCCTTGCCACTGTCGCCCAAGGCTTGCTCAATTTGGGATTGGACGTAGTTATTAGGAGATAATCTAAACTTGTAAAGTTGCTTTGAGACAATGCTCCATTGTAAAAAGCGCTATATAAATAAATCTGACTTGACTTGACAATACATCGATTGGTGTATACACTATATCACTAAGTACCTGTGATAAATTATTTTTGACAAATACAAGCTACTTTGCTTGTAAGATATTTGTATGGATTTGTAGAGGCAGTAGGACCTACTTGGATATTCGAAGTCACATTGCATATGGCAATGAGTATTAATTTACTTGCAAAAAGATTATTAGATAAATCATAATTAGCTACACTACATATAGAACTGATATAATGTATATTCCTGTTTATCAGTTTTTAGGAAGCAACTGGATTTCTGCATAACTTATTCATAAATTGCCTGCTCTTCATCCAGGCCATAATAAGCAAACTCTGCATAAGCCAGTAATATCGTACATTCGTCCTATGTGTAAGTCCTTGTACATGATGACTGTTTGAAAAGTCTTGCCAACACACATGCACAGCAAAGACATTTAGATTATTCTGTTTATATATACAGTGGTGCTTGAAAGTTTGTGAACCCTTTAGAATTGTCTATATTTCTGCATAAATATGAGCTAAAACATCATCATATTTTCACACAAGTCCTAACAGTAGATAAAGAGAACCCAGTTAAACAAATGAGACAAAAATATTATACTCAGTCATTTATTTATTGAGGAAAATGTTCCAATATTACATATTAATACCTCTAGGATTAGCAGTTAATTTGAAGATCAAATTAGAGTCAGGAGTTTTCAATCAATGGGATGACAATCAGGTGTGAGTGGGCACCCTGTTTTATTTACAGAACAGGGCTCTATCAAAGTCTGCTCTTCACAACACACATTTGTGGAAGTGTACCATGACACAAACAAAGGAGATTTCTGAGAACCTCAGAAAAAGAGTTGTTGATGCTCATCAGGCTGGAAAGGCTGAAGGTTACAAAACCATCTCTAAAGAGTTTGGACTCCACTAATCCACAGTCAGACAGATTGTGTACAAATGGATGAAATTCAAGACCATTGTTACCCTCCCCAGGAGTGGTCGACCAACAAAAGATCACTCCGAGAGCAAGGCGTATAATAGTTGGTGAGGTCACAAAGGACCCCAAAGTAACTTCTAAGCAACTGAAGGCCTCTCTCATATTGGGTATGTTAATGTTCATGAGTCCACCATCAGAAGAACACTGAACAACAATGGTGTGCATGCCAGGGTTGCAAAGAGAAAGCCACTGCTCTCCAAATAGAACATTGCTGCTCGTCTGCAGTTTGCTAAAGATCACGTGGACAAGCCAGAAGGCTATTGGAAGAATGTTTTGTAGATGGATAAGACAAAAATAGAACTGTTTGGTTTAAAAGAAAAGCGTTATGTTTGGAGAAAGGAAAACACTGCATTCCAGCATAAGAACCTTATCCCATATCCTAGTTTGGGCCGATTTTGCTGCATCTGGGCAAGGATGGCTTGCCATCATTGTTGGAACAATGAATTTTAATTATATCAAAGAATTCTAAAAGAAAATATCAGGACATCTGTCCATGAACTGAATCTCAAGAGAAGGTGGGTCATGCAGCAAGACAACGACCCTAAGCACACAAGTCGTTCTACCAAAGAATGGTTAAAGAAGAATAAAGGTAATGTTTTGGAATGGCCAAGTCAAAGTCCTGACCTTAATCCAATTGAAATGTTGTGGAAGGACCTGAAGCGAGCAGTTAATGTGAGGAAACCCACCAACATCCCAGAGTTGAAGCTTTTCTGTACGGAGGAATGCGCTAAAATTCCCCCATGTGCCAGACTGATCAACAGTTACAGGAAACATTTAGTTGCAGGTATTGCTGCACAGGGGAATAAATAAATAAATGAATAAATACATGACCAAGTATAATATTTTTGTCTCATTTGTTTAACTGGGTTCTCTTTATCTTGTGTGAAAATCTGATGATGTTTTATGTCATATTTATGCAGAAATATAGAAAATTCCAAAGGGTTCACAAACTTTCAAGCACCACTGAGTGTGTATATATCTCCTACTTAGAAAGATGAGAGAGGTCTGTAATTTTCATCATGGGTACACTTCAACTATGAGAGACAAAATGAGAAAAAATTCCAGGAAATCACATTGTATGATTTTTAAGGAATGTAATTGTAAATCATGGTGGAAAAAAAATATTTGGTCACCCACAAACAATCAAGATTTCTGGCTCTCACACACCTGTAACGTCTTCTTTAAAAAGCTCTTCTGTCCTTCACTTGTTACCTGTATTATTGGCACCTGTTTGATCTCGTTATCTGGATAAAAGACACCTGTCCACAGCCTCAAACAGTCAGACTCCAAACTCAAGACCAAAAAGCTGTCAAAGGACAGCAGGAAGAAAATTGTAGACCATGCTGGGAAGAGTGAATCTACAATAGGCAAGCAGGTTGGTGTCAATAAATCAACTGTGGGAGCAATTGTAAGAAAATGGAAGACATACAAGACCATTGATAATCTCCCTCAATTTGGGGCTCCACGCAAGATCTCATCCCGTGGGGTCAAAATGATCGAGAACGGAGAGCAAATATCTCAGAACTACACAGAGGGACCTGATGAATCACCTGCAGAGAGCTGGGACCAAAGTAACAAGGCTACCATCAATAACACACTACGCCGAGAGGGACTCAGATCCTGCAGTGACAGGCGTGTCCCCCTGCTTAACCCAGTACATGTCCAGGCCCGTCTGAAGTTTGCCAGAGAGCATATGGATGATCCAGAAGAGGATTGGGAGAATATCATGTGGTCAGATGAAACCAAAATAGAACATTTTGGTAAAAACTCAACTCGCTGTGTTTAGAGGAAGAAGAACACCATACCTACTGTGAAGCATGGGGGTGGAAACATCATGCTTTGGGGCTGTTTTTCTGCAAAGAGGACAGGACAACTGATCCATGTTAAGGGAAGAATGAACGGGGCCATGTATCGTGAGATTTTAAGCAAAACCTCCTTCCATCAGTGAGAGCATTGAAGATGGAACGTGGCTGGGTCTTCCAGCATGACAATGATCCCAAATACACTGCTCGGGCAATGAAGGAGTAAAAAGCATTTCAAGGTCCTGGAGTGGCCTAGCCAGTCTCCAGACCTCAACTCGTTAGTACATTTGTGGAGGGAGTTGAAAGTGTTGCCCAGTGACAGCCCCAAAACATCACTGCTCTAGAGGAGATCTGCATGGAGGAATGGGCCAAAATACCAGAATACAGTATTTGCAAACCTGGTGAAGACTTAAAGGAAACGTTGAAGGGAGTTGCACATTAGCACAATAGTACAATATAGATGTATATATTGCTTCATTGAGATTTCCTAATAAATTTTGTTATGCAGTTTGTAGTAACAGATCTGGGCATTATGCTGCACAGATGAGGTTTTGCTGCTGTGGTGCATTTCCCTTCTTCTCCAAACTCACCATTGTACATTTCTTTCAAAATGTTCAACTTTTGTGTCATTGATCCACAACTGTGAGTTAGGCAACTTTTTTTCTCTGTATTTTTTTCATTAACAGAATTCTGTTCATTGTTTTTCGTGGACACACGAACGGAAACTTCAGAAGCTCTTTCGCTGTTTCCCTTGGATTCCTTTTCACCTCATTCAGCATTGCACATTGTGATGGGAGTCCCCCCTCCACCGTTTGTAAAAAAAAAGCCATTGTGAATTGATGTTTAATTCTTCTAATGTCCTTCTAATGCCTTAATAAGAACACATTCCATATAAACGTATCTGTCTCGAGAAAAGCAGACTCAGGCAATGTGTGTCCAATTATAGGTCACGCTACCTCACAAACCATTTAGCAATTTTCAATGTTACTTTTTCCCCTGTCATTACAATAACTGTTCATCTGTTATCTGTGCCATGTTTGCATGACGAGATTGGGTTAATACCATTTGGACTGTGAATAGTTAATCAATCAATGTGTTCAACAGAGTCATGAAAAGAGACTTTTGTGTTTTGAGTTCAGTTGGAATAAGGTGAATTTAATTTCATTATTGTGCCTTGGATGGAGATAAAGACACATTTTATTTCTTACAGTATGTGTGTTTTAATATTTACAGCTTAATATTTTTATTTTAATCACTTAAACTGCTCATCTACTTTAAATATAAAAATAATTATTCCCTAACTGTAAGTGTTTTTGTTTATAGGTTAATCAAATGCAAATGTAGTTTTCAGAAAAATATGGGACAGTTATAGGCAATTCTCAATAAATACAACTGCTATAACAGTTGTGTGATATTATATATTAAATATGCCACTACTTCCACATCTTCTTAAAATAATACCACATATTATTTATTTATTTATTTATTTATGTTATGCTAGCTGTTATGTCATTAGGTATTTTAATGAAGCTTGCATAAATAATATTTGGTAGTGATTGCTGTTTATCACGCTAACTGAATCTAAACAAGACATTATACAATGCAGCAAGCTTAAAACAAGAAGCTTTGTTGTTACGTATTTTGTCATGGAGACATTTGAAAATAATGTTTTTTTCAGACAATTAATGAAAATACAACAAGGAACTGAATTTCACTTAATTTAATTAAAAAGAAATACATTTAGCTGGGCCTTTACTTCATAGTTTGAGTCTCATATGTACATACTGATAAAGGAAAAAAAATAATTAAGATTACATGTCAGAAAAATACATGTTAAAACTTACAGTTTGGGTTTGATATTCTACAAAGACAGTTCATAGAACAGTCAGCAGAACTTGATGATCAACTGTTAAAATAAATAAATAATCACATAAAATGAAAAACCTTTATTTATTCATGACTGACTTTGCTTTGTTGTCTGTTTTTCATTTTACAAAGCCAGTAAAACTGTCTTTCAAATGTTCATAATTTAAGGCATAAATTAAATTTTATGTAAATAGGAAATTAAATAAGACAACAAACAATCCAAATCAAACTTAAGGCAAATACTAAACTGTACACCTCCCTTTTGCAGCCTATGCAGATTTTAAACCTTAATCTGCTAGGAAAGTTTCTGAAAGAATCATTCTACTTTCAAAAACAACTGTAAAAAATAAGCAAAACATTTTGCAATTAGCTTTTGTACCTAGTGATAAAGCACAATATCCTAGACAAATCACTGGACAATGATAAAACAAAATGCAAACTACCATTTCAGCTAATACCAGCTATAACACCATCAGGGATAGTGATTGCATAGGACAGAGATTCTTTAAAATAACAAATCAATGCTATATGTCATAAATGTGTTCATCTCCCACTTTTGCCTGTTCTCAAACAATGTTCCTTCATGTTCCACAGAATACCTGTAATAGTGGTGTACTGTTTCCCTTAGGGGTAATAAAGTCTGTTTAAAGACAAAAGTAATAACAAAAAAAAAAATTACACTTGTTCATGCTGGATATTTTTTCACACTGATTAGCACCGATGTAACAGCAGCTCAGTCTGAAAATCCTTTACACAGAAATGGTTAAATCTCCAGCAGTCCACTGCTGTTGTCCACTGTGTTGCCTGTGGTGGTCTTGTCCTCTCCATTAGCTGTGTGTTCTTGCATGCCATTGCCTGAACCAGAAGGGGTCCCATCAATAGGGTCTGCAGATTCCTCTGGTACCCTGGGCTCTGACTCGCCCTCTCCAGCCCCAGCTTTCCCCTGCAGACCAGCTTCTGAGTGGGTCTTCTGATGCTTACTGAGGTGGTCACTGCGTGTGAAGCGCTTATTGCACAGCAGACATGTGAATTTCTTCTCGCGTGTATGTGTGCGCACGTGGCGCTCCAGTTCGTCAGAGCGTGTGAAGCGCTTTCCACAGAAGAGCCAGTTGCATACGAAGGGCCTTTCGCCTGTATGCCAGCGCAGGTGAGCCTTGAGGTGAGAAGCCTTGCCATAGACCTTCCCACAGCCTGGGATGTGGCAGCTGTGCACAGGCTTCTTGCGCAGAGAGGCGGCTGATGCCCCCAGTCTCTCTAGCTCCTGGCAGTTGGGACAGTCACAGGAAGATCTACTGGTAGCAGAGCCACCAGTGTATGCCCCAGAACCACGAGCTGACTTCAGACTCATGGGGCTCTCAATGAGACCACCACTGGATACTGTCTTGGGCTTGTACATGTCCTGCGGGAGCATGTGCTGGGAAGACTGTAGAAGGTGTGAGGAAGAGCCGAGACCCACTGAAGGGTATGGTGCTGGGTTGAGGGAAGTGAAATCAGAGCTGTAGCTGGACATGGGGGGACTGAGTGAGGCCTGAGGAGCTACAGGCTGCAGAGATGCCTGGAGATCAGGCTGGGTCTGACTGGCACTCAGCCAGTTAGAATTGGGGTGCACATCCCACCAGGATGATGTAGCATTGGCAGGTGCAGTGGTGATGCCAGGGTGGATCCCTGCTTTGTACCAGGAACCGTATGGATGTGTCATGTCCAATGAGGTGTAGACGCTGGTCAGGCAGTCAGCTGTGGCATGTGCTTTGGTCACCAGCAGTGAAGGATCCTGAGAGGCTGTGGAGGTCTGAAAGGAGGAGAAAGGGATGTATTCGGAGCTATACGCTCCTGTGGGTGGAGGGGGGCTGCCCGTGGGTGTGAGCAGACCACCTGTACTGAACGAGCTGCTATAAGAGTCCACTAGGCCTTCATTGCTTCGGCCATTCTTAGGCCCCTGAAGGTCTGAGGTCATGCTGTAAGGTTTCTTCACCGATATTGCGCTTCCAGCTTTGCCAGGTGTGGCTGTGTCACGGACTGGACTTGTGCTTCCAAATTTGTTGCAGGTGGCGGTCAGCATTGCCAAAGGACTCGAGCCGTAACGCGTTTCTTCCTGTCATGAGATAAAGCAATGTCAATTACAATGGAGTCTTTCACACCAGCTAAGGCAGATATGTTTTGCTCATTATAGTTTTTGTTTTGCTATATAGAGTAGCCCCGACAGTCAGGCAATACTTGTTTCATGCCATCACTCAATGCCTGAACTTCACGCAGTAAACACGAGAGAAAACATAAAAGACAACAGGATGCCTGCTAGGTCCTAGGCAGAAATATGTAACAGCCTGTGCGTTATTATCGTGCCTTCACACATACAATTCCTGTTGAACACGTTTGCCATGTAGTTACCCCTAGTGCAGGAATAGTAAGGTGTTGTTTTGACGACAACTGCTCTTACATGCTTATTGTTTTGTCTGTCACCTTTTCATCTGCATGAATAAGCAGCATAGACAGGATTTCTGTAGACATCAAGAAACCACACTGGATATTAAAGGTGATGAGAACAATGAACTCAGATGGCCTACAAATAGTCCTGCATTGCTACCCTAGCTATATATGGGATATAAAGTATTTTAAAATCACTTTAAATCACAGTGTACCCTATAATCATCTACAAATTTGCTAGAAGTCAAATCCCAAGTGTTGAGTTAGTGAGGTCTATGTATATTTGTTAGTAAACAAAATTGTGAATGGAAGACATGACTTAACCGGCTAATTTAAAATAGATTGCTGCTGGTGAACACGTGAATTCTTGTGAAACTGAAAGCAGTTAAACACACTGTTAGATATCTGAACAAATGCCATATTTCAATCCTTTCTCCTAATCGACATTTCAGACATACAATGGGAAACCCAGTAGCAGCTAATATTGTCAGATATTTCTGAGAAGGAACGGTACAATATTAAAAATGAAACGCTCGCTCGGCGCATGCGCGTGCGGTCGGCTTTGGCACAGGTAGCTATCGGCGTTTCCAGGTTAACTTCTCTCTATACTGCCATGCGGCACTTTAACCACAGAGCATGTGCGCGCCAAAGCCGCAGGGTTTAGTTTCCTATCCGTCTCATTTTTGTTGGGGCTTGGTGAGAGGGTTAAAGGAAAGCCTGCATGTGCGGAACATGCGCCGCTCTATAATTATCCATTAGAATATTTAGTTCCACTAGACCTGAACCCCTGCGTCTCCGACTTTAACTCGCAAAACCGCTTGCGGAACATTTGAAACCTTTTACGCAGGGGTTAGAGCAGCCTAAAACGTCCTATTATTTAGTGTACATCTCACTATAATAAACAGCATGTCGTTTCTGATACGTTTAGTCCTCCTAATTTAGAAAGTGACAAAATCAAAGTTCACACCCTATGTAAGAACGACTGAAATGTTTGTCAATCTGCGCCAAATGGCAATCGCTCTTAGCTGCTGCGGTGCGTAATCGCATACCCATCGAGCTTAACAGTTCAACAAGCAATTGATTGTAATTAGTGTCTATTTCTAATTTTCATACCTCCAGAACAGACGCAGCCATCCCTATGGAGCAAATTCCAAAAGCTGAACGGGAGACTTGGAGAGAAGACGCGTGGCCCGGGACAGTGTGTGCAGTAAAGCTGCTCTCTGAGCCCAGCGCTCCGACTTCTATGTGGATTCGGAGACACGCCTCCTAATGACAGGGTCCGGACCTTTGAAGTACCGCCAAGGAGCGCGAGCGAGGGGGTGGGATGGGGGGTGCAGGGCTGGATGATATTGACCCCATACGATCTTGCCCATAGTATGCCCGTATGTCGCAGACACGAAACACCTAAAAAGTTATTAACAGTAGATTTCTTGCTTGACGTTTCTTGCTTCAGTTATCGAAGCATCTTGCTTTAACTCTATCTCCAAAATCAGAATTTTCTTTCCATTTCAAATGCTATTAGATAACTGTGGTAGGTCTACACATCGAATACATGTCTATACATGTTCTCCATTTTTGCCAGTTGACACCTTTTGCTTCGATCCACATGAGACATCCACGGAATGACAAGGGTGGTCTATCCTTAGTGAAGTGGCATCTCCTGAAACCATTAATAACGAAATGTATACATGGACATACTCTACAGTCCTATGCAAAAATTTGGCCAGCCCTAGTCAAAAATATGTTGTAAACTTATTTAAATAGAATGACGTTATTACAGCTTTGCAGGTAACAACCTTAATACACCATACACAGTGTCTGCACATTTGAATGTACATCTTTGAAAATATTGGAAAAAATGAAACATACAGTTTGCCTTACACAAAGGGCAGGACACCAGATGATTCCTCAAGTGTTTTTCCGAGGCCCTCAGAACTTAACTGACTTACGCCATATTTAAGTCGTAGAGGTTGTGTAGAGGTTGTGTTAACTTCTTTTATTTAGAAAACTAACAAAACATGTCATTTGACAGGATAGTCAAACATTTGCATAAGGCTATATATGATAGTCCTACTGTAAGAGGAATAAGGGTGGACAACAATACTTTGTCAGCTATATAATTTTACCTTTTCACTGGTTTATAATGATTGCAGTTATCACTCTACGAGCATGTTATACAGTAACAAGAACTGAAACTGGGATAGTGATATTAGTTGACTTGTCATTTGCAAGGAAAAGCAATTATTTGAAAGCCACACAAGACGGAAATTTGATTAATTTAACAAATGGCTATTCAACCAATTGGACATTTAGCTTGCTTGTATTTAGATTTATTAGTTATTTTACATATCATGTAGCAAATATTTATGTTTTATCCATAACAACAGTGGTGTCAAATGAGCTGACAAAAAATAGAAGTGATACTAAGTCACTCGAAACAAGTAGAAGATTTTTTTTAAAGAACAGAAAGAGAAAGACACAAAAGTGTGAATAAATTCATGTGCTCAGTTAAATATGTTTTGAAGTCTCACAGACCTTAATATACGATGATGATGATGACGATGATGATTAGTATTATTATTGCAGTATGTTATGTCTAAGTATGGTTTAAGAGGTGTAGAAAGATATTCACAGAAAGATATCAACAGTCACTACATATAAGATACTGCCATATAATAGATATAATATGGAGCCAAGTTTGCTATTTGAATAAAGTGACTTATTTATTAAAATGTAATTAAATTAAATTGATTCAGTTAAATACTGTGGAATTAAAAATGATCACCATGATATACGTAGATATCAAGTAAATTTGACATTTCCTCTACAATAATATAAATTTAAATATAGGCAAAATGGTGCATATTGTACTTTGTATTAAAAGCAGTAGTCTGTTTACTCAATCATATGCATTTTAAAGCTAATTGTTTTTTTGTTTCGTTTTTTTTTTACATGGAAGCTGTATACGTCATGGATTAAAGTTGCAGTTCTCTGTTAGAGAATGCACACCATAGACATAATATTGTTAATAAACTCATAGAAACTATAATTTCTAATACATCCAATGTATTAATTCTAAACAAAATATAATATGGTCAGTGTGGCATATTTATGATCAAACATTATATTAAAAATATATTTTAAAATGTTAACTGCGGTGTAGATATAAGCTACACCTTTGGTTTTCAGAGGAACAACTTTCTAAAATTTAACTAAAACAAATAAAAACCTAAAAGTCTGAATCTGATCAAGCAATATATGTTTTCATTATTTAAAGGTAACACAAGTGCCCCTTGTAAAACAAGCACCCAGTTAGTGTTGCGAAAACCTTAATTGATGTCTTTACAATATCTGGAATTTAACCACTGACATTTAAGAAGTACGTGAAAAATATGCATACCGGGTTGACTATATTCATTTACACAATTATAAAGATTATAGGATGTTTAATTGTTTAATGTAGAATAAAAACATACGTATCAAATATGAATAACATGTCAGAAAGGTACCATAAACAAGTCTTATGGCTTATGCATTCTACCATATCTTAAATCCAAATCACACACACATACGTACATTAAAAAGTCTAAAAGAAAAAAATTAACTATTTTTAAAACTGAACAGTGCAATGGAAACCAAGAAAATAGAAATGAAATGGTAACCAAGAAGATAGAAGTACCACATACTTTTCCCTACTAGGAAAACCAGTCCAAATGAGCCATATACTGTACATAACTTCATAACCAAGTTCATGATTTCTACAGCCTGAACCCTGATAAAAGGCCATTCCTGCTGTGTTTACAGAAATGGAGAGACCAACAACATGGGGGTGTGTAGACTTGTGTAGGCTCAGAATGACTTAAACCTATGATTAAAGCTCTTTAAAGGGACCATCTAATCCTTCCCACTAGCAGGTTCATTAAGCTGAACATGATATTAATGTCATCATGTGTAACATGAATTCTTTATATGGTTTGTGATTCAAACCAAAGGTAAAATAAATAAACACTCTAAAGCAAGTCATGATGAGCTCACCGGCAGTTATTACCCTCTTTCCTGGAGCAAAAGGTGAAAGAACCTAAACCTCCTTGGCATCTTAAAATATATCATACAATATTCTATTGAATCTGCCATATTTATAGATATTTCTTTTCAACCAGTTACAAAGGTGCTGTTTTCATTTAACATTATTCTTTTCCAGTAAGCTCATTTGCTGTACTAGTTGACATATGTGCTCTATGTTCATTGTCTTTTTATACTGACCAAAAGACTCGGTATGCTTTTCCACTGTGTGAGGCTAGCTTACAGACATTTATCAAATAAATAAACAGTTAAAATGGTCTTCCGGTAGCCCTTCTTGGTTTGGAGTGTCCTTGTGGGTGTCTCTTTTTTCCAAAATGAGTGGAGAGAAGATTAAAATTGTTTTCAAAAATAAACATATAATTTCATTCTTTATTTTTTCCTTCAATTACAAGGCTTGGTCAGAGCAAGCTTGTAGTTTGTGAGAGTTTGGCCCTCACTGTAACACACAGACTATATTTAGCAGTCTACTCTTCAACTGACCCTCTCTCTCTCTCTCTCTCTCTCTCTCTCTCTCTCTCTCTTGCTGTGACTCTCTGCCTCTCTGTCTTACACACATACAAAGTCAATCATTTAAACTTTTAAAACTTTTATTTAAAGTTGTAGAACATATACATACAGTGCTAAGTACAACTGGAGATTACATTAGAGGGCACAGTCAAGTCTGCATGTATTACATTACATTTATTGTAATTGAGATGTAACAGAATGTAACTGTCTGTTCGAGGTCTGGTAAATGGTACATCTTGTACTGCAGTGGTGTTTTGGTAAGACAACCTTGCATGCCATACTCCAGTCCCCGTCCCTTGGATAGATATGTGGGGGACCAGTACTTAATTACACCTTTTTATTCAGGTTGATTAGAGGGTTGTGAAAAGATTCACCACATTTTTTTTCACTGTCATGTTCAGGTTCAACTGAAACAGCTTAAGAGATTAGATTTAGTTAGCTAGCTAAGACTAGGAATAACCTTTTAAACTAAGAATACTGTCATATGTGTGTATGGCCAACTACTGTATACAATAATTCTGTCCCAATAAATAAAAATTGATAGAAAATCTGTATTTTTAAAGTAAAAGGTCTTCATGGAAAAAATGTTGAGTATATATAGTATGGTCAGCTGATAAAGAAAACAGAAGATTACATGGTTCAGGTCAGTTGGTGTCTCTAAAGTGTCCCAGTGGTTTGTATTGAGTGGATATACACTCAATAATCACTTTACTATGTACACCTCCTTTTCTACACTCATTGTCCATTTTATCAGTTCCACTTACCATATAGATGCACTTTGTAATGGTCAAGACCCCCACAGGACCACCACTGATCAGGTACTGTTTGGATCATTCTCATATCTGCAGTGGCAATGGTGTGAAGGTGGTGTGTTAGTGTGTGTTATGTTGGTATGAGTGGATCAGATACAGCAGTGCTGCTGGAGTTTTTAACACCTCAGTGTTACTGCTGGATTGAAAATAGTCAGACACCCAAATATATACAGCCACCAGTATCCTGTAGGCAGCATCCTGTGAGCACTGATGAAGGATTAGAGGATGACTAACACAAACTGTGCAGCAACAGATGAGCTACTGTCTCTGACTTTACATCTACTAGGTGGAGCAATAAAGTGGATATGTCTAATAGAGCGCACAGTGAGTGAACATGGTGTTTAAAAACTCCAGCGGCATTGCTGTGTCTGATCCACTCATACTAGAACAACACACAGTAACACACCACCACCTTGTCAGTGTCACTGCAATGCTGAGAATTAGCCACCACCCAAACAGTGCCTGATCTTTGGTGGTCCTATGGGGGGTCCTGACCTTTAAAGGACAGACTAAAAGGGACTAACAGAGTTTGCAGAGAAACAGATGGACTACAGTCTGTAATTGTAGAACTACAAAATGTATCAGTATGGTAAATGTAACAAATAAAATGGACAATGAGTGCAGAAACAAAGAGATGTAACTAATAAAGTGACTAATGAGTGCACATTTAAAGTCATGTAATTTAGCAGAGGCTCTAATCCAGAGCGATTTACAACTGATACAATCTTACAATCCAAGGAATTGTGGGTTAAAGGCTTTGCTCAAGGACCCAACAAGTGGCAGCTAGGCAGAGGTGGAAATTGAACTCTGGTCCAATACCTTAACTGCTAGGCTACCACAGTCCATGTGTATATGTCCATATGTGCAAAGTTTGTGCAAATGATCCATGCAGAATATCTGTCAGATTATCAAGATATCAAAATTATATTAGCATGATTTCACAATCTTCTAAAGAGCATCTTGTGATATTACAAAATGCTTTGCTTACTGTGTCTTCAGGTGCCCAAATAAATGCTTGATGAAATTTAGGTCAGATGACTGTGGAGAACATTCCATGACAGTCAACACTCCTTGATCTTCTTTTGTCTGCAAGTAGTTGGTGTAAAGTTTGGATGTGTGTTTAAGGTCATTATCCTGATGCAGTATGAATTCTTCTCTACATACAGCCAAACAATCCTTCTCCACTGCATCCAAGCAATGGTCTCAGAAGTTTGGCCCCACTGTATGTGTATACAAAGTCTCTGTGTGTGTTTTTATATGTATTTAAAGTTTAACTGAGTTGAGCTCTTTAAGCTATTATCCAGGTCTGTATTACTTATCAATATAAGTTGACACAGAGGTTAAACCCTAAGAACCTACTTAGGAGAGAACGTACGAATACAGCAGTGGGTTTGAATCCTGAGTGGGGCTTGCATTAGTACGTAACTCTGTGATGGACTGATGCTCTGTCCAGGGAATACCTCTGCTCTCAGTAAATTTCAGGTTAGGTTGTAGACCCTCCTCTGCGACTCTGAGCAGGATAAGTGGGGATAAACTGGGATACTTTGCTTTGCTTTGAATAATACTGTGCAGACTGTATTTCATTAGAGCGTGGCAGTTGTATTGAATTTGCATCATATAGCAGCATGTTTAAGATGTTTATTTATGGAATACACTGCCATTAGGCCTCCACTATGAATTAGCTTTAAATAAACATGTTTTCCATTGTTTCCCAGAAGTGCTGACATTATTGTTTTTTGTAACCCCACCTACACATACCGGTACACTACATATGAAAAGATTTACAACCTCCATATATGTATATATACTTTAATGTCTTAATGTAACTGGAGATAAACAAATCACACAGTCTGTCCATTTAAATATCATTTTAATTGCTATGTATTTACTTATACTTTCAGTTTTTTTACACAAAGCTTTTAACAGCCATGCTTCTAATGGACTCCAGTTAATTTATTTGCTCTACAAAGGATATGTACCACACAAGGTCAATAGAAATCCACTCTAATACTTTCATATGGTGTTAGATTGTATATTAGATTAGTATTATATGTCATACACATGCAGTAACCCATAGACAACTAAAAAAATGTGAAATTGTTCTAAAATGCAAAATCTGTAGAAACACCTCTTGGCATAGCTTTGTCCTGTCTCACCAGATTAAAAAGGCTTTCCCATTTCCTCTTATGGTTTATTCTTTATTAGTCTCAGAAAGTTTTCCCTTGCCAGTTGTGCCACTGGCTTGCTTACTTCAGATCTACTTTTCGATTTTAGAAAGCTGCCTTGAGAGAACATCTACTGTAGAAATTGATTTAGTGTTTTCATCAGAGAATGCATAACAAAGACAATCCATTTACGGTAATTTACAAACATGACAAGATGTAAACATTTGCTTAATGTGCCTTTTTATTGAAATTGTAGTGTAGGCAAATATCCTAAACTATGATTCAGGAATTAAATAGTGGCAATTATTAAATGTGAACATAAATCTTGCCTTGCATTTCAAGATGTTACAAATAAGAAAGGAGAGGGAAATATGTAAATTCAAAGCAACCACAGCTACAGGTACAGTAATGAAGGATGAATTAGGAAGTCTAGGAACTGGTCCCAAGCAAGTAAAGCTCCTTAATGGCAATACATTTAACAAGTTTGGTTGGAAAGTTCCCATCTTTACCTTCTAGACAGCTCAGGGGGAAAGCTTATGTTAGATTCTAAAAAAAACACTTTATTAGTTGAGAAATTTGCATCTCCTCTCACTCCAGCTCCAATCTGTTAGGTGTTTTCCTCTGTACAGCCCAGATTCATTTTTTTAAGAAAGTTGCCATTGTTCAGACCATTTGTATTAATGGTGATGAGGCTCATCCCAGCTGTTACATGCCTGTTTCTATTATACCTTGCATATAAGGGTCTGAAAACAACTTGTCAACAAGCAGTTAAATATTCATCCTGCAGCATGATGTCTGTGGTACACCCTGGTCTTTGCCCAAATTTTAAATGAGTTTAGGCTACTTAACCCATTAAGAACAACATTTTTAAAAATGCATTTCTTTTATACACTGGTCCAATTATTAAATGTTTCTGGCAATAAATATAGTCTTAGATTATACATTACTTTCTGTAATTATTAATAGCATACCTCTTGTGGTAATGTCTTCATTCACATACATGCTGATAATGCTGCAGGATAGCTGCCTACATTTCTAAGACTTTGATCCTGTGGTTTGGTTGGAAGGTTGCTGAGTCCCCTCCTACTCTCACAAGCTTACCACTAATGGAGAAGCTTTCCTGGAACATATTAAATGTTATTCGTTTCTAAATTGTTATACCAATGGAAAAAATAAAGTTTGTTATCCTGTCAGTCAATGTTTATTAACACCCCTTAAGGTAAAAAGCCCAGCCTCCAAATGGTTCTTGTAGCCAGCTAACAAATTCTGTATTCTTGCTTTTAAAATTTCCCCCCACTATTTCTTGCAGAACACTTAGTTAGTTCTGTAATATTAATATGTCATTTGCATACACAAACTGTTTGAGAAATACCTACAGATTTTCAATGGTATTAACGGCTGAAGGCCTTTGTATCTTGGAGTAGTTCAAAGATATTTGTGAGGTATATTTTGCCTATGGTGGTGAAGATACTGAACTATTGAACTGAAGGATTCAAGTCTCAGATTTAAGTCCCTGCACTTCAGGGACATGCTGCCATGGATGGGCTCTTACCTCTCAATTGCTTGGATTGAGCCTTGTAAGACTGTATATCACTCTGGATAAGGACATCTTCTAAATTCTGCGAATGTATTTTTTTTTGGATGTTTGTCTTGTTGTAATGCCAACCACTTCTCAGCTTCAGTTTCTTCACAGACTGGGAGACATTCGTTTTCACCATTTGTTATTTGATATTTGGTAGAATCCATTTTCCTTTCATTTGTACAATATTTTAGTTTGCACTGGCTGCCATGCAATCCCAATGCGCACTAGAAACACCCCATGGTTAACAGTTTCCTAGGGTTCTATTCTTGAAATGCAACTACTTTTGTTCTCAAACTATATCTTTGGTGACTGAGACAAACATTTCTCAGACAATAGCATTTTATTCCAGGATGTTTTTAGCTTATCTACGGTCCAGGCCCTTTCTTAAGAAGTAGTGTATTTGAATTCTTTGCAGTGACAGAATTAGGTGAAATGACAAAGCCAAATGATGTGTTGGGTTTGTTAACTTTCATTTGGTATTACCTTTTACTTTTCATTTGGTATTACTCTAAGCAAATATTATTTGCAACAAGTGGCATAAGTAAGTTAGCAACTGGTTAAGGAGAGTAAACCAATCAGCATTGTAAGGGGTGTATATGATGGGTCAGCTGGTCAGAGAGTAAAGAAACCTCCGATGTGTTAAAACACAAACAAACTAGTTTTATGCTCCATTTTATTTGCTATAAATAAAGGAAAACATTTGGCATGTGCAAAAATTTTTGCCTTGATGATCCCATACTGTTTGTCTAAAGTCTTGGAAACAAACTTTTGGCCAAGTCAGGGGCAATCTAGCTTAAATTATTATTTGACCGCTCCCTAAGTGTTGTACCTTCACCAAGCAGTTAAGTGAGGGTCTGAATATAACAATAGCTGAATCTCATGAAGCAGGAGAAAACTAAAGATTCATAGAAAACAATTCAAACTTGCAGGTTCCAATCTAAAAATATGATGGCAGTTTATTAGAACTCAAGTTCAAGTCAATTACTTGAATGAACTTCCCAACAGATCTGATCTTAGACTGGTCAGGTATGCAAGATTAAACCCGAACATTACTGCCAAGGATGTGCAAGAGGGTTGGGCTGGCAAGGGAGTAGTAATGATCTGGTCAACTGTGAAGTGTTCTGCAGAAAAATGTTAATAACAGACTTATTTCACTTCCCACTTTAGGAACTATCTTAAGGGCATTTTACTAGCACAGATCATAAAAAAATCAACATGTTTCAATTCTGCTGAATTACACCGTTATTTTCTGTTGGTACATTTTGTCAATTGTTCATTGTGATTTGTCTGGTATGTACATTTCTTTTTTAGGTTTTGTTGTGTTCCCTTCAATTTTCAGTAACTTGCCTGGTCAAATGAATGGCTAAAACAATAAAAATAATAGTAGGCAGTAGAAAAGATTAATCAGGTTCAATATAACACAGGGTCCAAATAATAAAGATAGAAAAGATGGACAAGAAAACACACAAACAAGGTATATACATGAAAATCTATCACTGTAACACAGGAACAAGCAGCAGGTGTAGGTAGGAGAGAAAGGGCAATAAAGTTAGACAAGAACAAGTTAAACGAGAAAAACAAACATGAAAATGAGGAGGTCAGACCTGCACTGCTGTTAAACATATGCACAATTTCACAAATCACTGAGGTAACATACGTGTTGCAGATCAATCTTTACCAGACTTCTTGTTCAGCAACATTCAAGAAAATATCTTGATTAATAAAATGTTGAGCAATTGTGGGGAGGATGTAGCACAAAAAATTACAGAATATTTGATTTAAAAAAAGTAAAATAATTGCCTCTTCACAGTATAACATATTGGTGGGATATGTATTAGTAAAAAGGTGCAAACAGAAATAAAGCGGGAGACGCAGAACAGAAGTGAGAAGTGCCATATTTGGAAGCCTTGATTGATGAAGGATGAAGAAAACATGCTATAATTTCTGCTAATAGCTCTGTTATTTACCTTTGATGATCAGTAATAACACATTTTCTATACTGAAAGGAGAGGTGTACAAGCCGTAATACAAAGAGCCAGTGAACGTAAGTACTTTATTGCAATGTTCTTTCAGAACTTATCCCCACCAACAGCTTCCTTCAAAGGGAGAGGCAGACGGCATCAGTAATTAGGGATTTAGAAGGAAACTGGGGAAAATAATTTAGTGTCTATTTTTGGATATTGACAATAAAGGTTTTGCACTTTGAGTAATGACTTACAAAACATAGATTAATGCACCTGATGACACATTTGCACATACATGTATAAGGAAAGTGAGGGTAAAGACGAGAACCTTCAAATGCCCTTATGCTTCATACTTTAATCTCTGCAATACAAGTGTATATTAACTAAGAATAAATTATTACTGAAGTCAATTTCTGCTTCATTTGAAAATCTAAATATTCAATCCCCAAACTGCTCTTTATTCTATCATAGGGTTACTGTAACTATGAGATTAGCACGAGTAGTTTTTCTCTTTTTGATTGCAGACTCATTTGAACTGTACATTTCTTGAGTGACTGAATGTCTTAAAACTTTATTTCAGAGCTTTTTTTCTCGGGTCTGGGGTCAATATGCTTTCATCATTAGCCTGTGTGTCTGTGGTGTGATGAAGCCTCCAGAGTGGTTAAATGGGAATCAGTGGAATCAAATCTCCCTGAATTCCTCCACTGCAGCCCTTAGAAAATTCAGCTTCTTAATAATGCTGCCATGCAGGGAAAAACTGAAATGATTAGATGTGTGTGAATGACTCTCATGATGGAAATGCGGTGAGGAAGAGATACAGGGTCAGGGGCAGGCTTGCCTTGCAGAATGACTGTTTTTTCCAGGCAGTGTGGTCACAAAAATGGGAATTTCAATGAAAAATGAGGCAGAGAGTGAGACCAATATAAGAGTGAGTGTGAGGGAGAATTTAAAGGAATTACCAACAGACCCTTCTGCTACTGAGGTCTTTTTTCAAGAAAAGAAAATCGTATAGCGTGTATGTTACAGCTATAAAACTTGTGGCTTTGACACACGTCCATACTGAAGGACAGAAAAGTGTCTCTTGAGGAAAGTCTATATTTTTGAGTAAGGCTAATCAACTAAAGTGATCAAATCCATGGAGTATTATGAGAGGAAATGCTACTAAAATGGTGGCAAGATCACGAGTGACTTTCAAACTTCATTGTAGACCAAGTACGCATCTTTTAGACAAGGCAACAGACTACTGTGGCGAAATGTGGTCTAAAAAAGAACAATGTGCGCCCAGTGTCAAGGGATGGGAGGAAGGAAGGAAACTGAAGAGAAGAAAAGAGAACAGAGCGAGACAGAAGTCTTATACATCAAGGTAAAAATAAGCAGGTTGTACCTAAAGAGAACCTTTCCTTTAAACTCCAAAAACAAAACAAGAAAGGCAAGAAAGCCACACCATATGTAAGCTAAAGGAGACTCGGACCACCCAACGCTGCTCCCACACCCTGAAACTAAACCGGGGGAAGCAGCAGCATGTAAAATATAGCCATTACAAAGGAAAACACTAGAGTCCTAAGCATAACGCAGCCACTACCTTTAGTTTTGCAGATGTTAGCTCTTGTATTTTGAGAGCTTCTCAAGAACACCTCAAAAGAACCTCCTTTATTTCTAAAAATTGAATTTGGTGTTTTTACACAGTATATCAATGCGTGTGGATGCAGTGGATATCAATCAGTTATGTAAAAAATGGCTTTTTCATTCCTAATGGAAATACTTGCTGTTTGTAAACTATCCTTTATATATGCTGATATATGTAAGGAAATTTTGCCATGCAGTCTAGGCCTGAAATTAAAGGAGCAAACCCTTCCCTTCCCCGGGCTGAGGCGTGCGGTCTGAGACCGGCTCTAAATCGGGAGGCCTGGCTCAGTTCGGTGCAGCGCGGCATCCCCCACAGCGAAGCAGGCACAATGGGTGTGGCCCCTGAAGAGATGGTTTTTGAGGGGGCCCCTCCCGAAATGCTCTGCCTCATGCCAGCGCCCAAGGGCTCCAGTCAGCCTGACCAAAGCCGCCACGGTCTACCCACGCCACGTTAGCAGGCCAGCTTTTAGCGACGAGCTCCCCCTACAGGAGCCTGTGTCTCAGGTCAGTCACTCATCGCTGCCTCCTACATTGATGCCTGCCCAGTGGGGTGACTGTGTATTCATACATAATAGTGATTATAGCTTTAGGATATCTAATTAGATTTAAATTGTAAATGAAGTTTTGTTCGTGTTATTCAGAGAGCATTTTAAATAGGTGACGACATTATTTTCATACAAGCCTTAACGATGCACGTTGCCTCAACTCGCATAGCATGGGGTTTGGGACACTTCCACTGCACATAATAAAACACAGACAGAAATATTACACTATCAATAATCTAAGAGAGTGGTCCAAGTCTGTCGTGTTTAGGCACCAAACAGGAGAGAAACTATATGTTGTCATGAGTTCATTTTGAGCTAGGCTAATTGCTTCATGCCACTGTAGTCGACATACTAGAATCAGAATATGCTCTTGGCCAAACGTAGCAGTCCCTGTTCCTGAGTCAGTGAGCCATAATATTTTGACGGATTTCCGAACTAACTGTTATTTAGCAAGCTAATAAGTGCTTCCTAAACAATCAACTGTAATGTAACACTAATTTGAAAAGTAAAGGATCTGTAGGGTGAGTGGCACGGCTGGTTTAAATCAACAGAGGCCCAAATCTGGGCTCAGCCATACTGCCTCCCCTTGTCGGTTTTAAAATGATCTGCATGTTTGTGGAAGTGTGGCCGGCGGTCGGCTGCTTCGCCTGTGAGGCAGCGCTGTTTAATTGGCCTTTGTTGTGGTCGAAGCGGGGAGCTGTGGTCACATCTGTATAATGGTGATTGCTGCTGTCAACAAACACACATAAATGCACACGCATATACGCATGCATGCATATATGAAGGTACGAATAAGGTGTGTCCACAGAATTACATAAAGAGGCCCTAAAGCTATGGGCCGGGGGGGAGGGGAATGACTCAGTGTTAAAATACTGTGATATATTTCCTCTGTGTAAGGGGATTTTGAGAAGCGTATAATTATCACATTTACAGAGGATAGCTTCTGAATAATAAGATGCTGCGTTATTGTTGAATTTGGGAGTGCGGCGCATGGCCTGCGAGAGAAAGTGACATAGAGGAAAGATGGCTATGGGTTTGCATATCCTTCTCTCACTCTTATTTGTTCAGTCTAGGCTCCATCTTTATTTTTTCTGGCTCTCACATATACAGTGTGGCTATATATCCAGGACATTCACAGTCTGGGATCCAGTTGTAGGTTTGTTATGGATTTACGTCTCTTCTTAGATTTCAAAATATTAAAGGAAAGTGACAAATATTCAACTGATATTCTCACCATATCCTATAGATTTAGTTTATAGAAGCATTTAAATAACCTATACCCCCTCCTGTCCTCCTTGTCTCCCTCCCCCAGTCCTTCTCCTCCTCTGCTCCATCGCTTTCTTTCTGTCTTTCTCTCTCTCTGTCTCATGTGGGACTGATTGAGCTTGTGAATTCAGCCTCATGAAAGACGACTGTGGCTGAGTGGAGGCAACCTACTGCAGCTCAAATCTCCCCCATCCTAATGAGGCTACACACACACACACACACACACACACACACAGTAACACAGTAAATGTAGACAAACCTTTATTACATTTCTCATGATTGCATGATTTTGGTAATGATTAATCCTACATGGTAACATGATCTTTTCCTTTTTAAAAGAAATAAAATATATAAAATAAAATTATTTACACTTACTTACAGTTAGTAGCATGCATACAAATACTTCATGGGGCAAAACATGACTGCTGTTACACAGTAAAAATTTATTTTACATAATTTATGTCACTTGTAATAATTCCAAAGGTGATTTGTCACTTTATTTTGTTTTGTTCAGAAAGAAGTTGCATCTTTGTATGAACAGTGTGCTTTTTCTCGCCAGAAAAAACTACTAAAACTACTAAACTACTGAAATTAATGTATAATATTCCATAATGTACACTATATATACACAGGTTTGTGTATACATACATACTACGTTTATCAAGGGTGACACTACAATGAAACACAAATCCAATTGACATCAACAATTTAATCAAAAACACGAAACGCTGTAAATTAAACGAGAAAGAAATGTATTAACAATGTCCACGATAATTAGATATTTAATATATCAACGTGGCGGTATCTTTATATTACAAGTTGCTCCGGATCCTGTAAAACCCAGGTAAAAATGAACTGTGAAATTTGACAGTAGAAGCATGAAGTGGCCAAATTATCATCAAAAGTCATAGTACAACTGTGAAACAATTCATGGTCAATTCATAGTGCAAAAGGTTTACAGTTGTACTATGAAATTTTAGAGTAGAACCATGAAATGGCCAAAAATTCATAGTAGAACTGTGAAATTCATGGTTAAACTGTGAAAGTTCAAATGAAATCTGTCAAGCAATTCACAGTGTTAGTATGAAAATGCACAGTACATTTTCTGCTGGGAAATGAGTTTAACAGCTCGTTTTATGCTCAAATACAAGCTGAACAGGATGGGTGACTTAAATAAAGTACATAGTCAAGGTATACGGCATGCAGAAGTACGGTATAAAAAGCGAAGACTTATGAAACAGCGCCATCTATTAGGTTAAAGTTGTACTTTTCTAACATACATTGTACAATTACGTTTTTAGATACTGGAATGTGACATACAGTATACACAGTTGGCTTTCGTTGGCCTGTGTATTCAGACATGAAATAATGCCTAGCTATTCTCATTTCTACTGCTTCATTATATTTACAAAGTCTTACATGGAGTGTGCAGTTTCTACAAAGAGAAAATCAGTTTTATACTTTATACAATGTGATCTACTACACTACAGTCATAATAGACTATTCATTTCTGCAAGATCAGAAATTCCTGAAGGGTCGCAAACAGATCTGGATGTCCTGTGCAGAATCCACCAAACAGCCTTTCTTTTGGTAATGTTGCAGAAGCCTTCTCCACAGAGAACTGCACCATAGCAAGTCCTTGTCTCCTGTAAACATATATTAGTGTAACACGGCTTATTTGAAAATCATTTGATCAGTATATAACATGAATATAAATATAACAGAAGTTAGGTATTAAAACTCTAAGATGTTAATTAACAGTAAGATGAAGGTAGATTGGTTGGAAATAAGAAATTGATATACTTTTGACATAGTATTGAAACTGATATAGAAATTGGTTAATTTGACTTTAAAATATGTCTTGCCTTTTTTACTTTTACATAAAATTATGGAATTGTCTACACTTTCATCATGTTGCACCTTGAATCACATTTTCATGTTTACTTTCGTATCCTAAATGTCTCTTCTGTTTATACCTGTCAGACTTTGTTTCCAAAGCTACTAATGGATAGTTTAAATGGAATGTCAGTTGCTTAGAGGTATATATATGGACCACGGTTTCACTAATTTCATTAATACTTGGAAAAGCCCCTAAAGCACAGTGATTTCATTATGGTTCTTAATTGCTGTACATGTTCAACATGTCTTACCTATTTTGGATTGGGTTTATCCTATCTATATTAAAGAGCTCAGATGAAAAAAATATCGATTTGGATAGTAGATGTACCGTAGATATTGCATAAATTTGTGTAAAATTTGTACAACATGGAAAACATTTAACTAATGGCAAAACAGGATTTTACTAAGGCTGATGCATCAATGCATCATTTGCTGTAATGTTTTTATTAATTGTTTGTCTACCCACCAATGATGCACAGCCCCTCTTGTGCTCTGGTGATAGCCACATTGACTTGGTTAGGATCCAACAAAAAACCGAGTTGCTTTAGAAGCCAACTTCTGGCTGGTGTTTCCTCAATATCAGAACAAGAGCGAACAGTCGTCAAGATGACATATCGCCATTCACTTCCTAGAGATATAAAAAAAATCTTAATTTTCTCTTAAGGTTTCTTAAAATGTAAATGAGAAAGGATAGAAAGGCACATCATTGTTAAGGTGTGATGATGATGATAATGATCATCCTCATCATAGTCATCATCGACATCAACATCAACATCATCATCAGGTAACCCAGATCACACCCACTTTTGTGATCCATTCTAATTGAAAAATACAGAATATATAGCAGATCAGAAACCTATAATTTGGGGTGGACTACTGTACATAAACAACCAGTTCTGAGTGTTAGCCAAGGCTCATTGTCTAATGCTTTTTTAAAAATAATTCCTACAAATGCTGTCAGCCAATGGGTCACAATTCTGATGTACAGCATGTTCCGTCTCATGTAACCCTGTGCAAACACTACAGAGACATCCATTACCTTGACTCTTCATGATAGTGCTGACTGTGATGTCTTGCATGATTCCAAACAGGTTCTTTTTGATCTCTGACACCTGAGCATTGTATGGTGTCAGAATAGCAATATCCTTTGGCTGTTTCCCTGCTCTGATCAGACACTCTGCAATTCGCACCTGAAACAAAATTATAATTGGTACTATAAGAAAACAATAACTGTACCATCAGAAATATACTTTAAAGTACAATCACTCTGGTAATGGAAATCTCATTGAAATGTGAAAAATAATCACAAATATACTGTTTTATTGGATCTACTTTTTGCCCAGCTGACTGCTATAGTTTTCTATAAATCTTTTTCTCACCGCCTGTTTGACCTCCTCCATGTTTGCTTTTGAGTTTTCATTTCCTTGTTCAGTTGAGACCACCAGAGTAATCTCCTGTCCTTTGACATGACCAAAGATGATAGATGTAGGCCTTTTTGAAATGGTCTGAAAAGGTCTTGGTTTGGGTTCAGTTCCAGTCTTCAGCCTTCCTTCATAAAATTCTTCAGAAGGAAATGCACAGATGTCTTCTTGCTATAATAAAGTACAACTAAACTGCAAAATCAATTTGTATTATATGTCCGACTGCTATGATAAATAACATAAAAACATTTAAACGATTCTGTGAATGAAACAGAAATAAAATACCAATAGTTACACTTGAAAACCGCCTTTCACAGTACCCAAGGTCGCTTTATATAGAAAGTACCAGTCAAAGGTCCAGGCATATGTGCTATTTTATTTGTGCTACTTTTAACTTGTCAGAACACTAGAGAATAGTGACTTTATAGAATACTGGCAAGGGTTAATCATCTCAGTACTATGATATATTATATACATGTTCTACAACATAGACCATAAAGACTTTTCTTTAAACAGAGCAAAACCAAATGCTGATTTGTTGGCTGCTTGGCAGCTTAGAACACATGAAGGTAACTTTTTCAAGCTTGATACACGAGCTAGCTGATTGCTAAGTTGTCTAGCACATTACTTTTATTAGTTGTTAAAGAAAAGGAAGAAGACCAGGATCTACTGAGTCACTACACTTACCATTCTGTACTGAGTATCAAGCAAGAGTGCTTTCTGCATGTAACGTTCAAATAGGGATGTTGTAATTCCCAGTTTCTTCACCGATTCACATCTGAGCACAGGCTGCAACTGTTTGTGATCACCCAGAAGTACAATCTGAAATTTCAAGCAAATTCAATTGCAATTTGGTGGATTCAATACTTGGTGTACATACATGGTGGGAGTATAGCAGAAACAATAGAATGAAAGTCTTGAAGAAAAGTCCAAATAAAGACTACATTGATGAGTAAAACGTTATGATCGCACAAGACCTGAATGATGATGAACGTTATCTCATTACGACTGTACACGTCAAGGTCTGGCATATCTTAAGTCATCAAGTGACCAGCTGATTACTGTAGTCAGTGTGCTGGATGTGGAAGAAACTGACAGATGTGAAAACCTGAGCGAAGGGCAACATTGTTTTGGCCAGACAATTTTGCTTTGAAACACCAAGGTTTGTGGGGTGCTCCTGGTCAGCAGTGGTAGGTATTGATAGTGATCTAAGGAGGGACAAACCACAAACCAGAAATGTGATGGGTGCCCAATGCTCTCTAATGCATGAGGGCAATAAAGGCCATCTTATCTGGTTTGAACCGACAGAAGTGCTACCATATCACAGAATATTTTTATGCTGGCTCTGGCAGGAATGTGTCACAACTGCTGAGTTTGTGATCCTCAGGGCATTGTTCTGCTGGGAATCCCTATGTCTGTGGATGTCAATTTGACATATGCCACATACCTAAATATCATTGCCAGATGATAATGTTAATGCTTTGGCTCACTGGTATATGGAATGCTATTAAATATAGTCATTTGACAGAAAAATAAAATAGAAATGTTGGACTGCTGCAAAACTCAGCAAGCAGTTACGTTGCAGGCAGATATGTAAATCATTACATGTGTGGTCTGATTAGACACTTGGTCTTGGCACATGAGAGAGTAAAATACTTCCCCTGCTGCCCTATAAAAACTCTCACAGAGGCTACTTTTTGGTAGTGTACCAATTGGTAAGAAATTGTTGACTGTTAGACATGCCTCTACGATGCACTCGAAGACATTTTGCCCAGTTTACAGACTTTGAGAGGGGGCGCATGATTGAACTGAGAGCTGCCTACCCTCTAGGCAGTTCTGACCTAGCTGTTAGGAGTCTGGAAGTCCCAGACAAACCACCAGTAGGGAGGACCATTTGATCCTCTGACAAACACAAGCAGCTCCCACAGTTTAGTTGTCCACCATCCAGACATGGGTGGTACCTTCACTACACACCCCTGTCTCTGCCCGGATCATTTCCAGGCGCTTAGAAAAAGGAAATTTGTTGTCACGGAGCCCATTACTTGTCCTGCTATTGACAACCAGCCACCATCACCTCATTTACAGTAGTATTGTGAACGAGAAACCTGGACTGCCACGGCCAGGAACTGTATCGTCTTTAGCAACTAATCCAGATTCTGTTTGGGATCTGACAATGGTTGGCTTCGAGTATGGAGGCCTCGTGGTGTGCACTTCAATCTCACTTTTGCTGTGAGCAACACATTTCCCCAACTGCTGGTGTGAAGATCTGGGGTGCCATCGCATACGACACCCCTAGTAGTGATACAAGGGACACTAACAACTTAGCGATATGTACAGGACATCCTGCGGCCACATGTTGCCTCTCATGGCAGGGCTTCCCACTGGCATTTTTCAGATGGATAATGCTCGCCCACACACATCAACCATTTCCCAGGAATGTCTCCCCCATATTGCAACACTTTCTTGGCCTGCCGGTTGCCTGATTTATCGCCAATTGGTCATTTATGAGACCAGCTGGGATGCCAGTTTCGGCAGCCTATGAGTGTGCAGGATCCACACGCCCAGCTGCAACATGTACAAATGTGCAGCAGGATACCATGTGGAATCTGTTTGCCTCCAATGCCAAACTATACCTCATTTTGTATCCAGGCTAGAGGCAGCCCAACAGAGTAACTAGAGCCTTCTTTCAATTGTACAGTTTTCCCCAATAAACTTATCCTTTTGCTCTAATATTGCAATCACTTGCATATACAGTACCATCATTTCATTCACACATATAAAGCTTAATTCTATCCCAACAAACAACTCCTTCTTGGTGCATTATTTTTTGTCAGTGAGTATTTATATGCTAAGTAGTGCAACATTCATATATTATTATTATATTATATATTATAAATATTATTTATTTATCTTATATATTTTGTTTTATACCAGGTAACATGTATCTGACATAAAAAATACTGCATAGTAAAATATATAATTTTCAGTAAATACAAACTGAGAATTGCTAATAATCAGATGAAATGACATTACCTGCTTAGGTTTGTGTGTGACGAGAGGAATGAAAGCCTCAGGCTCTGTAGCCATGGCACATTCATCAATGACAATTTGTTGAACACTGAGAACAGTAGCGAGGAGTGGATGCGACGCAGCAGTACAAGTGCAGAGGATGACATCATGCTCCAATAGCTCATGTTTACGAGCCTTCTTTAGGCAGTCCTTGTAGCTTTTGAAGTTACAGATATGTATTTTAGTGCCTTATACAGTTAAATCTAGGACAATGTACTTTGATACATACAGAACCCACAAGCAGCCATTAACTGTGCATTATTCTATGGTAACTATTTTTTTCTCATAACTTACATATTTTGTCAATATTAAAGATATTATTTAGCTCAACAGATGATTTTCTCAAGATCTGTTGATAACTAAACTTTGTTTTCCAGAGATAATGAGTTTTTTTAAATTTGTCATTTTTGAGCTCTTAAATTACTGATGCCATGATCAAGAGACAATGATTTTTATTCAGTCAACAACATATGATAAAGTGGCTTTATTCTTTGCTAGAGAAAAAAATGTCTTATGTTGTTGTTAAAGGAACGTATTTTTTGTCTCGTGACAATGATAGAATGTGAGATCTTGAGAAAACAAGAAAAATTAGCCACACCATCTTGAAACAATGACGTTAATATTTTGAGCTCACAAGAAATTTGTTTTTATTAGAAAACAGAAATATGTGAGCTGTTTAAAGATACTGTAAATAAAATATGTAAGTTGTCACTTAATTGTAGTTTTCTTACGTTTTCAGTTCTTCATCTGTAAGGTGCTGATCCCTTTGAATTTTCAAATCAAATGCCTGTATTTGAGCTGAAAATGGGTTGCTGGGCTTACGAATCTTATGATGCAATGTAATGGACCTAAAGAAAACAGTACTTACCATTAGATGAAAGCAGAGCAATTCTATGTACTATATTACACATGACAGAATGTGAATGTATGAATGGTCATAAATAAATGAAATACACAGGTGAGTCAAAACATTATGACCGACTGCTTAATATGCTGTTGGATCTCCATGAGGCCAGGGCAAGACCCTGAACTCGTCACGATCCTAAAATAATTTGACAACATTGTGTGCATTGGGGCAGGATGCATTATCCTGCTGAAAGAGGCCAATGCTATGAGGGTATACCACTGTTAGGAAGGCTCTATATGGCCTACAACTATCTTTAGGTAGGTGGCACTTGGTGGTCAAATTGATGTGCAGCTGAATGCCTGGACCCAGGGTATTCCAACAGAACATTCTCCAGAGTGTGCATCCTGGTGCCATCATTTGCCCTGGTAAACAGTGCACACATACCCAGTAGTCAATGTGATGTAATAGAAGACAGAACCAGATGACTATCTTCCATTCCTCCAAGGTCCAGTTCTCATGTATCCATTGTTGATACTTTTATCAGTGGACATGAGTTAACATGGGCACATTGACTAGTCTGCTCCTAGACAGCCCCATACTCAGCAGGGTGCATTATGTACTGTGACACATTCTTCCCATAGGTAAATCAGGGACTTGTTCCACAGTAGTCCTTCTGTTGGTTCGGACTAGATGGACCTTCATTTCACTCGCACATGTATAACCTCTGGTGGTCAACATTCTGTCATTAGTTTGTGATGGCCTAATGGTTAAAGAACTGGACTATGGATCAGAAGGTCCAGAGTTCAATTACCACTGCTGCACCTGTTGTGTGCCTGAGCAAGGCCCTTAACCCCCAATTGCTTGGATTGAAAGACTATATCAATTGTAAGTTATTCGGGATAAACATTACTTTACCATAAAGGTAAAGTAATGTAATGATTTGTCTCTTCTGGGATCACTATCAGTAGGTTTTCACCTATTCTGAACAGGAGCAACCCCAAGAAGCTCCAGTCACCTGGCCATAACGATTTGACTTTTCAAAATCACTCAGGTGCTTACAGCTGTCCATTTTTCTTGTACCCAACGTCACCTTTGAGAACTGACTGTTTGCATCTAATATATTGTATCATAGGTCAATACACGCACAGGTGTAATGAGAACACCAACGTTATACGCTTCATCTGTCAGTGGTCATTATGTTTGGCTCATCAGTGTATACTAAGGCTGAAAACATTCAAGAACTTTTATTTTAAAAAAGTCTGTACCTGATGTCTTCATTGGGTATTTCCACTCTTCTAGAGTGACGAGACACCTTTAGATTGCTGCCTGGGTAAGGAAACTCCAGTATCTCCATCTGATCACTATAGACCCTGAGAGGTTTCAGGTCATTCTGCAGTTTCAAGAGCTGCCCTGAAATAACAGGTGATTGCTTTAAGACTGTCTTCCCCTTCAATTTAATTAAAAGAAATGTTAAATGAAATGTTTACCAAAGTGCCTACACTATTAATTAAGCTTGGTGGAATTCAAAATATTAACAAATCAAATGATCACATATCTCACTGCAGTATCATACTATTTGTTCATTAAACTCAAACTCCTCCTCGGCCAAACTCACTTTAGCAAACGTGTTAAAAAGTGAGTTTGGCCGAGTGCATATTGCACAGCAAAATAAATAAATTAATAAAAATCTCAACATCTATTGGACAGTTCACTTTTTGTTTGTTTTGTCCTGAAGCATGGCTTCTCTTTATTATGATTTGTTAACATCTAAAAATAAATCAGCATTCAGGAACATAAGAAGCCTATGCTATGGCTAAACTATGGCAAGCCAGTAAGAGCAAATGATTATATACAGTGGGGAAAAACAGTACCGGTATTTAGTCAGCCACTGATTGTGAAAGTTCTCCTACTTAGAAAGATGAAAGAGGTCTGTAAAAATCCAGGAAATCACATTGTAGGATTTTTAAAGAATATGATTATTAATCATGGTGGAAAATAAGTATTTGGTCACCCACAAACAAGCAAGATTTCTGGCTCTCACAGACCTGTAATTTCTTCTTTAAGAAGCTCTTCTGTCCTCCACTTGTTACCTGTATTAATGGCACCTGTTTGACCTCGTTATCTGTATAAAAGACACGTGTCCACAGCCTCAAAACAGTCAGACTCCAAACTCAACCATGGCCAAGACCAAAGAAGCTGTTGAAGGACCACCAGGAAGACAAGTAGACCTGCACCAGGCTGGGAAGCGTTGAATCTACAATAGGCAAGCAGGTTGGTGTGAATATAAATCAATTGGTGGGAGCAATGTAAGAAAATGGTAAGACATACAGACCATTGATAATCTCCCTCATTCTGGGGCCCCATGCAAGATCTCATTCCCGTGGGGTCAAAATGATCATGAGAACACTGCGCAAAAATCCCAGGACTACACGGGAGGGACCTGATGAATGACCTGCAGAGAGCTGGGACCAAAGTAACAAAGGCTACCATCAGTAAACCAACTACGCCGAGAGGGACTCAGATCCTTGCAGTGCCAGGACGTGTCCCCCTGCCTTAAGCCAGTACATGTCAGGGCCATCTGTGAAGTTTGCCAGAGAGGGCATATGGATGATCCGAAGCAGAGGATTGGGAGAATATCATGTGGGTCAGATGAAAACCAAAATAGACACTTTTTGGTAAAAACTCAACCAATTGTGTTTGGGAGGAAGAAGAATTCTGCGTTGCATCCCAAGAACACCATACCTATGGGAAGCATGGGGGTGGAAAGGATGGGAAACATCATGGCTTTGGGGCTTGTTTTTCTGCAAAGGGGACAGGACGACTGATCGTCTTGGTTAAGGGAAAGAATGAACGGGGCCATGTGTCTCGTGAGATTTTTTAAGCCAAAAACCTCCTTCCATCAGTAGTGAGAGCATTGAAGATGGAACGTGGCTGGGTCTTCCAACATGACAATGATCCCAAACACACCGCTCGTGCAACAAAGGAGTGGCTCCGTAAAAAGCATTTCAAGGTCCTGGAGTGGCCTAGCCAGTCTCCAGACCTCAACCCCATAGAAAATTTGTGGAGGGAGTTGAAAGTCCGTGTTACCCCAAAACATCACTGCTCTAGAGGAGATCTGCATGGAGGAATGGGCCTATGAGTTGAACTTTTTAATTGACCAAATACTTATATTCCACCATAATTTATAATTAAATTCTTTAAAAATCCTACAGTGTGATTTCCTTGATTTTTTCCCTCATTTTGTCTCTCATAGTTGAAGTGTACCTATGATGATAATTACAGACCTCTCATCTTTTTAAGTAGGAGAACTTGCACAATCAGTGGCTGACTAAATACTTTTTGCCCCACTGTATGAACATACATGCTTCCCCTATTTTAAAATCCTTCGATCACCACTGCCTAAAATATACACATTAACCTAGTATAACAACAATGCAATAATATAGTATGCAATACATGTTAACAAATCAAGTTGAATGACCGATTTTTTTTTTAATTAAATTGTTTGCTTTTTGTCTAATAATCTATACAGGTATGTGACATTAATGGAACATTTACCTGCAACTACATCAACAGATTTATTTGATGGACCGCAGTACAGAATGCACCTCTTCTTTGCGTCTTTATCCACAACTTTCTTTAGAGCAGGATTTTTTTTGTTTTCTTGGAAGAACCAATACACAATATGGACACCAACCACTGTTTTACCAGTGCCTGTCAAAAAAAAAAGGGAACACAGTTCTTTATTATGGGACGGGCTTCGGATTTTAGGAATCAGTCGCAGAGCAGCACTGGTTTCAACCACTGGAGGGAGCTCAAGGTGGAACCAGCATTGCAGATGCATGGTCCTGAAGGGGAAAGAAGTCTCTGTATGTGAGAGGGCAAGAGATTGTTTGCTTTTGTATATTTGTGAGTGTGCACTGCTTTCATTGAGTGCTTCTGCTTGGACACCCAAAGTGGGATTCAATCTGGGAATCTGACCCTCGCTGGTCAAATGATACACCTGTCTACTAAATCTTCTTCTGCTGAAGATCTAGCACAGCTCTGTCTGTACAATTACAGTTTGCTGTGTTGAGAATGCTAATTCACAAATTTTATTCTGGTACAAACTGAACCAATGCCTATTAAGATAAGAAACTGCATCAAGTACATCTACTGCATTTAACCTTTATGTTCAGCTTTGTTTAAGTGCTATGCTTTAGACAGCATAGATAATACATATTTTTTATATTCACATGATAGAAGTTTTGTTCAGATTATCTTAGACTAACAAGGTTTACAAAATCAGAGAAAAAGAAGGTTTTAGTCTCAGGTACATTCCCAACATCTCTTAGCTGCACTCATTAATCTGTTCATACACCTAGAACGAAGTTCAAGGAGTATGTAAAGTATTTCCATATATATTGTTTATAACTGAGATGCATATGCATATACCAGAGATATTACAATAAACTGTAATTTTTAAAAATTGTATTTACATACTGTATAATCAATCTGGATGGTTAAATGAGTGGGATAGCAATAAAGTAGTAAACAAAATAGTAAAAAAAAAACACTGTGTTCAGACCCTTTCACTTTTTTCACATTGTGTTATGTCAAGGTCGGAAATAAAAAAATAAAAATCTAATAAAAATCTAAAATAATACTAAAAAAAAAAAAAAAAAAAAAAAAATATATATATATATATATATATATATATATATATAAATCCCCTACCATTCTGCATTCAGTACCCCATAATGAGAAAGTGAAACTAGATTATTTTTTTTATTCGCAAATCTATTAAAAAGGAAAACTACTGTTTTGCATGGACATAAGTTTTCAGACTCTTGACACTTAAAAATTAGCTCTGGGGCCTTCCATTTCTCTTGATCATTTTTGAGATGTTTCTACACCTGGATTGGAGTCCACCTGTGGTAAATTCAGTTGATTGGACATGATTTGGAAAGACACACACCTCTCTATATAAGGTGTAACAGCTAACAATGCATATCAGAGCAAAATGCAAGCTATGAGGAGGAAAAGAACTACCTGTAGAGCTCAGAGACAGGATTGTGTCGAGGCACAGATATGGAGAAGGCTACAAAGAATTCTGCTGCACTGAAAGTTCCCAAGAGTGTAAAAGTCGCCACCATAATTCTTAAATGGAAGAAGTTTGGAAGAACCAGGACTCTTCCTAGAGTTGGCTGTCCCACCAAAGTAAGTCTCTGGGGGAGAAGGGCCTTGATAAGAGAGGTGACCAAGAACCAGATAATCACTCTCGCTGAGCTCCAAAAATCGTCTGTGCAGATGGGTGAAACTGGCCAGACAGAAGCCTCTCCTCACACAAGAAACCCTACCAGGAGTTTGCAAAAAATCACTGTGAGAAACAAGATTCTCTGCTCTGATGAATCCAAAATTGAACTTTCTGGTATCAATTCTAATCTCATGTCTGGAGAAAACCATGCACTGCTCATTACCTGCTAAATACCATCCCTACAGTGAATCATGGTGGTGGCAGCATCATGCTGTGGGGGTGTTTTTCAGTGGCTGGGACAGTGAGACTGGTCAGGGTGGAGGGAAAGCCGAATGAAGCAAAGTACCGAGATATTCTTAATCAAAAGCTGATCCAGAGCACTAGGGACCTTAGACTGAGCCAGATGTTCACCTTCCAACATGATAGTAAACCTCAGCACACAGCCAAGACAACTCACCAGTGGCTTAGGGACATTACATTTACATTTACATTTACAGCATTTAGCAGACGCCCTTATCCAGAGCGACTTACAATTGGTACAGTCTTACAATCCAAGCAATTGTGGGTTAAGGGCCTTGCTCAAGGACCCAACAGTGGCAGCTTGGCAGAGGTGGTCCATAGTCCAGTATGTGAATGTCCTTGAGTGGCCCAGCCCAGAACCCAATCGACCATCTTTGGAGAGACCTGAAAATGGCTGTCCATCAATGGTCCCTATCCAACCTGACAGAGCTGGAGAGAATCTGCAGAGAAGAATGGCAGAAAATTCCCAAATCCAGGTGTGCAAACCTTGTGTCATCATACCCAAGAAGACTGGAGGCTGTAATCGCTGCCAAAGGTGCTTCAACTGAGTACTGAGTAAAGGGTCTGAATACTCACTGCATGTCAATACAATATTTTAGTTTTTCCTTTTCAAAAAATTTGCAAAAAATATCTAAAATTCAGTTTTCACTTTGTCATTATGGGGTTTTCAGTGCAGAATGATGGGAAAAAACCTTTTTTTTAATTTTAGCACAAGATTGCAACATAACAAAATGTGAAAAAAAGTGAAAGGGTCTGAAGACTTCCCAACAGAATTGTAATTGTGTGAAAAACATGAATGGGTTCAAGTCTACAAATGGATCTAACCTGGTGGTCCTTGGATAAGGGTAAACTCATTATTCAGCGCTTTCCTTATAGATTCATACTGACTGTCGTTGAGCTGGGGGAATCCCAGTGACTGATGGTCCGTAATCTCAAGCCTGGTTGGTAGTCTTGTTTGAATCTTATGTTCTATGAATGAAAAGGAAAATAAAATAAAATAAGCAAGAAATAAAATAAAGTCAGTTCCCACTTGTATTTCTTTTAGCTCTCTCTGAGTTTGCAGTACACAGTATTCCAGTATCTTACGTTTGTCACTTGTATTTTTGCCAGTGGCAATGGCCTTCACAAGATTGTTAGCTTTTCTAAGATTGTCAATAGCATTCTCTTTGCGTCTACAGAGGAAGAAAACAAATATGTAAGAAAATTGCTAAAACAAATTGTATTATTATTATTGTAATCAGTGATGCATGAGCATACTTACACATCTGGGAGAAGCTTTGGGATCAGTTCCACTGTGAACCTTGCACTCTTCCTGAAGACAGACTCTGGAGTGTTTGTCATGGGCATGTGGTTAATACGGAAATTAATTTCCATATAACTATCTGTATTTGACTTTTCTTCTTCCAACACTTTGGTGACTACTCCATGGGCTACCCAAATGAGACCCGGTACACTCTTGAGCTCCAAGTCTTCGTAATGAGTAAGAGAGTCTTTCGGATTGAGATCTTTCTGTGGAATCCTTAATCTAATGCACAGGAAACAGTCTCTCAAGCTTACATCAATAACCCATTGAGCTTTCTTCTCAAGCGGCAGCTGGAATGATCCCTGAAGAGGTTCCTTTGAGGATTTCCAGTTTAGCACCACATCCTCAATGACAATGCTCTCATTTTCTGCCACAGCACTAGATGCTGACTCCATTTCACACAAAGGTTTCCATATTTGCTGATACTCCATGTAAGTTTTGTATGATGCTCTTGTGGAGCGAAGTGCATATTTTGAAAAACACATGATTGGATTTTTAGTGTGTTCCACGCAAACCTCAAATTTTGGGTTCACAATTAGCAACTGAATGGCTGGCACCAAAAGGCCCCGATGAGTATCAGTGCCCAACTGAACCTCAATAATTTTACCCTTCTTCAATTTCAATGACAATTCAGCGTAATGCTCCTCTTTCAGACTGGAGGTCTGTACTCTTGAGGTTGTGACAGGTTTTTGTTTCACAGGTCTTTCTGTTTTTATTTGTGTTATCAGGTGCAACAAGAGGTCCCAGTTTTCTTCCCTGATAGCTGCAACCAAGCTTTTCCAGTTTTTGGGGGGTATGTATGTAATGACAGAATTTGCTTGTTGTTGTTTTAGCTCTTTTCGGATGTTGTCATTTGAAAAAGAGTAAACCCTTCGCACCCACTTAAGTGTGCAGTCATCTGTTTCATAATACATTGGTTGATCAGCTAACTGGAGATCTTTGTACATTACTCTGACCAACTCTGGAATGGAGTTTGTGTTCTGTGGAAAGGATATCCTGAAGTTGTTTTCCATCGGAAGGACCTCAACAATGTAAGCCAATTTTTGTGCATTTTGAGAGGACAGCTGTGATGCAAAACTCAATGCTTCTGATTTCTTCTGACATAACATTTGATCTTTGTGGTTTTGGGAAAATTCAACACAGCACTTGTCAATTTCATATGAAGTGTAGTTGATTTCAGTTTTCTCAAGTACAGAATGAAGAAGTCGCTGCACAATGACATCTATGTATCGGCGGATTGGGGAAGAAGCCCATGTGTAGCTGTCCAGCTGTAAATCATAGTGCCCAATCCTTGAGAGATGAGAAGAGTTGGCACGCAGAACTTGTGCTTTGCTAAGGAGTCTTCTCAATCTAATCACAAGCGGTAAAAGCTTGGGATGAATGTCATCAGTTGTAATAAGATCAACTATTCTGTAAATATCTTTGTCCAGTGCTGCAGTCTTGAGATTTTTCAAGACAGTTGTCAATATGGGGAAGTGTTCATCATTTTCAGTATTACATGACAGTTGCCTCCCTCTTAGGCTAAGCTGTTCATGAGCTTCTGGTGTGTAGTCACTACCTTTGGATGACAAATGAATGGACATTGGAAGCCAGGCAACATTACTCTTCAGAAAATCATGTAGCTGATCACTGTTTGGTCTGTCTTGACATCTAAGAGGAGTGAGGCTTTTGGTCTTTTGATCAAAAAGAAGCCTATCAGCAACAGTGTGGTTGAACATGACCATCAACTCCTCCACCAGTATGTGAGACTGTCTCCTTCCAACATCCACATCCTCATCAGGTGACTTGTAGCACCAGTCTTCCTGTTTCCTATCTTTTCGATGAACCTCGGCAAAGTGGTATGCTATGGCGAGACAGCCCTCCACAGTATCAAAACTGTACTGATTCTCTGATGTGTTTAGAATAGTCTCAGCATCGTCATACGATAGTCTCTTTTTCGAGCAAATCACAGATTTGTAAAATGTTCTCTTTTGTATGCGATCTGTCTTTTTGTCAACTTCAGTCATCAGTGAAATGCAGCATCGATCATAGTTAGGTTGTAAACTGAAGAGTTTGGTGCTCAAGTTTTGTGGGAACATGTGTGTCGGTTCAGATTCTGAAACATAGAATGTAGTTCCTTGTTGTCGGGCATATTTGTCCAGTGCACTATCTTTCATCACTAAGCTTGCAACATCAGCAATGTGAACCCCTATCTCATAACATTCACCTAAATCTCTCACGCTTATGGCATCATCGAGATCTTCAGAATGTGAAGGGTCAATAGTGAATGTCATTAGGTTGCGGAAATCTTCACGAGCTAGAGATGCATCTGTGAGATTTGCCATTTCACTTTGAACAGCCAAAGGAATAGTCCTGTTTAGATTGTACTCTTTCTCAAGTACTTTCAAACCATCCTGTAATGAGGTAACCTTTGGAAGTACGTCTACAGCAATTCCTAAAGGATACAGAAAACCCTTGCCCCACCTTAAGAATTTGACAACGAACAGATTGTTCCTTCGGGTTTCCTCATTAATAACAACAAATTTTTCTACAGCCCACGTCTTAGGATTTCTTATGGCAATGTGATTTGGTTTGTCCTTCCAAAATGGTGTGAACAATTTTGGGATGCATATGTTAATTGGTACCATCAGTTGGTTGTCATGGGTGTCAATACAACAGACAAACTCTTTTGACAAAGCTGCATGCTTGAGCACTTCTATTACTTTTCCCTTGAGAGGGAATGTCTCAGATGGCAAAATTTCCACTTTTACCTCGTCTCCAGTTATTGCACAGCCCACATTCTCTTTGCCCTTAATTTCTATATGTATGCTTGGCTTATCAAGTGGCCTGGCAAAACCAAAGTCATATCTATCAAGGACTAGCTCACAGATCCTGTTGTTGTTGTTCTGACACATTTCATGTTGTTCATCTTCAGGAGGTTTGCCAACCTTTGGAAGCCTCACCACATTGTTTTCAAGACTGTCAGTATGGAAATGAGGAAACAGACCATCATCTGTTAGTTTTATTTGCAAATCGTTGTTCTCATCCAGAAGCTCTTTCAGTATAGGGTCCTCACTGTCAGGTATCTCTGATGTTTCTGATTCACCATCACTGCTGTCATCTTCTTCTTTTTTGATGATGTTTGAGATCTCCAAAAGTTCTTGTTTCAAACAGTCTATAGTGAATTCTTCAGGATGAACACTCCCTGTATCACTACAGTGATTTATGTAAGACATCCAAAGTCTCCAGCACTTCCCAAAATGAGAGCAGCAAAGAGCAGTGGCGTCTCCTACTACAATCACTTGAGACTGAGCTCTGGTCATGACTGTGTTCAGCAGACGCACATCATTGAAGAATTCAAGACACTGTTGCTCAGTCATGTTTATGCTGTCTTTGGTATGCACCGTGCTTACGATGATTACTCTGAACTCTTTTCCTGTGCAAAAGGTACCAATGTTAAATGTTTTAAAATGGCACAACCAACTAGTCCTATACAGAAATTTATATATATATATATATATATATATATATATATACATACCTTGAACATTTTCTGCATTCTCCACAGTGACATCCCTCAGACCATATTGTTTCAGTTGGCTCCTTATTGCAATTACCTGCGTTATTAAAACATTTGTCACATTTAAGGTTAGATAATTTTATATTGTTTCTTATAAAGAGTAAATATAATTGAAGTGTATTACCTGACTGCCCTGTGAAAGGACACAGAGAGATGCTGGATCTGGGTGTAGCCATTCCATAGGCCATGCATTCAGCACTTTCAGGACAACTTCAACAACAGTTTGAATTTGTACTGGATTGAACCAAGACATAGATCGGTTGTCCAAGAAGCATTCACCTGGGGCATGATAGAACTGCAGAGCTTTTTGGTCTGGAAGTGGATATGCATTTCCTTTGGCTTTGATCACATCCTTCTTCCCAACGTAAAAATGAGTGGACACGAAATCCACAATTTCTTTAGTGGAGCGGTAGTTTTCATTGAAGATAATTCTGCTATTTTTAGCAGTAGTGGTGTTCTCTGCTTGATAGTAATGGAAGAGACGACTTAGTAAAGTACGGTCTGAGCTCTTGTCCACCCCCACGGAGAACAGCCTAGGTCCCATCTGCATGTGATCTCCAGCTAAAACTACTTGAGTTTTCTCCCCTGCCAAACCAAGAGCCATTAGTGCCTCACACTCCAACATCTGAGAGGCTTCATCGATGAGAATGTGACTAAAGTAGTTAGACGGAAGTTGCATGTCGTGAAAGAATCGTGCAACTCTGGTAGTTGTTATGATGATTCTTGTACCATCCAATGTTTCTCTGTCAGGGAAATCAAAAGTCTGCTGGCCGTACTGGTTCTTGGATAAATGACAGTACTCTAGAGTAATGTCATCAGTAGTACTGACATTAATTTCCTTTGCCTTTATCCGCAGGGGTCTGGCTGGATGATTAGTAGTTGTTACACTACCATGAAAATGATCTTTGACATAAAGATCAGCAGAGCTAAAATGCAAAAAATGGATATTAAATATGCATTTCCATCCAGAACACACTGAACACGACATGAAAAACTTAATTAATTAAAACGTATTAGCACAGATTTACCTGTTTGTGTGTGTACAGATCAAAATTTTGTTATGTGGCTGCTGTGCAAGTGCCAGAGTAATCTTTGCAAGAGTGAAGGTTTTCCCAGTCCCAAAAGGTCCATATATCAGTAATGGTGCTGAGTTCCTTCTCTGGTTAGGCCCTCCAAGGATAAAGTCCATAGCAGCTTGCTGCCTTTCATTAAGCTCGCTTGAATTTGATTTCATTGGAGCCAAGACATTTCTGTCTGTCAGGTCAGGTAAGACTCTTTCCAGATCTGGCAGTATGTCAACAGCTTTGTGCAATTCACAAAAGTGTATTCGGTTCAACTGAAACTGAATCTCCATCTCAATTTCTGTATTACTCTGAAGTTGCAGTTCAGTACAGCATCTGTTTGAGAGCTGCAAATTCAGTTTTGTTTCTCCAACGGCATCTTTAAGAATCTCAGCCTCATAAACACGTTGAGGGTCACAATCCGTTCTCAGTGGGGCTACAAGCACTGAGTGCACATGTCTCTTCAGCAAGTATCCCTGTTGTGTGTTGGAAGTGAGAGTGTAAGGGACAGATACACTGCCAAAAAGCTTCCCTGAAATGGCATTTCTAAATCCAAAAGCCTCTCCAAATAAGTGGTTGTGTAGAGACATGGTCGCTCGAATATTCATCCTAAAAAAATGTTTGGTGTAGAGAACATAAATCACATTATTTTTCTGCAATTTATGGAACATTTTACCCACCTAAGCGAATGCACATAAATATGTGGAATTAAATTTATTTTAGATCATAGAGCCGAGTTGAAACTTTACCTGCCAACTGACTGATCTTGTGCCATTTCTTCTTGGTATAGAAAGCTGTGCATTTTCTTTTTGTAATTCTGGTGGTTTATTAGGCCTCTTACAGTTGCTGTGCTGGACTCCTTCATCTTCACATGGCTGTAGGTCTTTAGCAACTGCTCATGCTCCTCTGTCCTCTCCAAATATGGGACTATTTCCACAATTCCGTCATGCCAGATAATTGGCACCTGCTCTACACGTTGTGTTCTCTCTTGGTCCAGTGTCCCTGATGCATCCACATTTTGCTGTGTTACTTCAAAGTCTAGATATTGCTCGAATTGTGGAAAAAGATGCTCCCCTACGCATGCTCTGAGTTTTTTCCGCAGAACTGGCCTCATATCAAAATCAAGCACTAACCATTGCTCATAGAGGCCTGGTCGGTCAGATGTGAATGACACTGTAATTTCATACTCTAGAAAAAAATTAAATAGTAATATAATTAATATTATTTTATATATTATATATAATATTCAATATTTGGGTAAACTGTGCATTTCAGTAAATTGCTATAATGTACATATTTTGTATTAAATGTCTCTATCTTGGAGAAAAAAGCTTACTAAAAGATTTACATCCTTAATACTACTAACTTAAAATTCCTAAAACATTAATCGTAGTAAAGTATGGTGCGATCCTTCCTTTTGCACCGTACAGTATATGCTAAAAGCAATATGAACACCTTACTTTTTTCAGGGGATGATGTATCTTGGTTCTCAAACCAGTTGCCAGTGGAAAAGGAGCACTCCTCACGGCTGTCCTCGCCAAGCGAAAAAGTTGCACCTATTTCACGCTTCAGTAAGGCAACCACTTCCAAAGCTGACTGTAAGTACATATAAAATATTATTCTTGTTATCTCAAAATATATTCAGTATATGTTAAATATATATTTCGGAATATTTAATTCTTAAAACAAATTATTGCATTAAAAAATAATAGATTTTCAATAACTACTCCATCCTGAGCAGGGCTGCCATGTTCCAGAGCCAATCCTGGTGCCAATCCATCGCAGGGCATCATAAACTCACTCAATCAAACCATGTATTAGGTGGTGACATGCCAAACTCAACACAGACTGTTACTGGGGGATTGAACACTGGCCTACAGAATCCTGGTGTACCCAACACTACTGGCTGTGCCAGTGTGCCACCTATGCCTACAAAATGCATATTTTAAGTGAAAAAGAACAAACCTCTGATGTAATGTTGAACTTCCATCTGTGAGATATTTTCTCTTGTCGCACATAAATACTGAGTTCTGACTCACAGTCAACAGACACTCCTGGAAGAAATTCCTTCATCTGTAGATAAAAACCAGGTAACTTACTTAATTGCCAGTGTGAACAGAATGTAACTGAACAGCTGTACTATTGTAATACATTTTCATGATTTGTTTTATTCATATCCAAATTTAATAACCAATTTATAATATGTGTTCCTGTTTTGAAAAAACAAAAACTGCACAATGTACATACAATCATTTCTTCGTCTTCAGTGTGCCTGTATTCTTCTAGCAGGTAGTCCTGATAGGACAGAAGCCCTTTGTCAGCTGCTTCCTCTGCTTTCTGCTGTGCAGCCCTGCGCCGTCTTTTCCATTCCTTGAGTTCCTCCATACTGTGTGCCTTCATGCAGTTATCACCATACTCACAAGTTTGCTTCCTGTGGGAAAACAATACTTTTAGCTAGTAAGCCAGGCCACACTGAGATCACATTATACAAGTATAAGGCCTAACTTTATTCCTACCTTTTACACAGTTTAAAGGTTTTGCTTGTCAGTGGTGGGTCACGGTATCTCCAGGTGGATGTGTTGTCCTCTAAAATCAGTCTAGTGTGTTCCACAGTGAAGCAGTGATTCATGAAGCTTTCATACATTGGGAACTGGCATTTACAAATTTGACAGTAGTACTGTTGTGTTTGGTCTCGTGAACCCCGTGACTGCAGTCTCTGGGAAGCATGGAGCAGACTTGAACGGTCTAGATGATGCATGCTTTCTGACATCCACACAATCATCTCAACCTCATTATGTGCAAACAAACAGCTTTGAGCACCAAGCCTGCATGGCTTTCCTTTCTTTGTGAACTTGCAGTAGTTCCACTGTGGAAGCTTTTGCTTGGGCAGAGGCCTGACCTCATTATACGTCACTCCTTTTTTCTTGTCTTTCTGGCAAAAGATAAAAACTGGATTCCATCCATGTCCAGAATCACACCCATCTGACACCTTTAGTGCGATTACTTGAGGACTGTCATGGAAACAGGTCTTGCAGAGCTCAAGAAATGTCCCATCAAGTCTTCTAATTATATCATCTAACTTTTCTTGCTGGGTTGGAAATGTGGTGTCATTGCCTAACAAGTCGATAAGCTGTTGGAGCTTAAGGCGTTCCTTCTTCATAAAGTTCCACACATGAGCTTCCTCCTCACTTCTGGCATAGGTACATCTCTGTCTATGTTCCACACATCCCTTGCCTTCATAATAGTGCCAACAAACTTTATACTTCGAAGGTTTAGGGGATTTTGGCAGATGGCCCACTAGTTTCCATAGGTTGTCTTTGCCTCTCTGTCTGGCCAGTAGTTTGTTTCCGAAGCACTGATGGGAATGTTTCTGTAAAGTGAAGGAAATCTCAGACTGGCTTTTACAACACTGGTTACAACTGACACACAAGTCAAGTGTCTGCTGTAATATGTGCAAGTTGTGGTTATCTCCAACACGTGGCATTGCCATAGCCGAGGCCATGAATCTATGAGCAAAATAACATAAGCAATATGAAGAGTTAATACATTATTACCATAAATCCAATCAAATGAATCTTTGGTTGAATTTAAACACTGCATTGCCAATTTCTAACTTATACCTCACATTTACTGTATTTAGTAGACACTCTCATCCAGAGAGACATATGAATGAGCTAAAGAGTAGAATATTAAGGGCCTTGCTCAAGGGCCCAACAGAGGCAACTTGTATTTGAAATCATAACCTTCCAATTAATAGTCTCAATACTTAACCACTGAGCCATCACTGCTCACCTACTATCTACTTATAGTTGTTGGATATCTGTGCACAGTTTGTCTCTGTGCACAACGGTGGCTCAGTGGGTAGCACCTTTGGGTCCAGGGTTTGAGCCAGGAGCCAGAGGGTCCTTTCTGCATGGAGTCTGCATGTCCTCCCTGTGTCTTCATGTGCTTACTCTGGGTACTCCGGTTTTCTCCCCCAGTCCAAAGACATGCACAAGGTTCATTGATTTCACAAAATTGTCCCCGATCTGACAGTATGTATATGACTAGTTTAAATAAAACCTTGAGTGTTGATGTAAACTTGTGAATGTAGTTTAATGGCCATTGATCATGAAGAGCAACATTAATTAAACTAAACTAAACTAAACAATTAAACTAAACAACAAACTCTTCTATCCTTTAAATGAAAGGGACCACCATGGGAACACCAGTGAACAGATATTATGTGGATAGCGGATTGCCAGACTTGTCAACACAGCATTCAGATGTTTTAAAAAAAACTGAGCAAAGCTGCTGTGCCTCGTATACTTGTAACATCCACACTAGCACATCACTACCAAGTCAGTGTCACTGTTGTGCTGACAATGCTCCACTATCCATCTATAGTCAGTATTAATCCAGTGGTGATTCATTTCCCCCCGAGAGATGGACTGGAAATTTATGGAAATGCATAGTAACTGAGTACCTAAAATTTGTACCTATATTTGTGTGAATATTTAAACAAACAATATTAATACATGGTTTCAGTATGAAGTAAATAAATCCACTTTAATAAAAAAATCATGCTATTATTGTAGAATATCAGTTTAGAGTAAAATGTGGGGGACAATGGTGGTGTAGTGGTTAAGTTACTGGATTATGAACCAGAGGGTTGAGTACAAGCCCAGCGCTGCCAAGCAGCTACTGTTGTGTCCTTTAGCAAGGCCCTTAACCAACTACAGTTCGGATTATACAACATAAGATTGTATCAGTCGCTCTGGATGAGAGTGTCTACTAAATACATATAAGCAAATATAAAATGATAATATTGTTACTGATCACATTTTTAAACTGTTTCAAATAAACATACAGATTTCAGAATGAATTATTTTATTTGCTTTGTTTTGTTTTGCAAAGTGGGTGGGACAAAAACAGTGTAAATCCTAATTATTGGTCATTCTTTCTGGTTTAGGTGTAGTAGGGATGATCTACACCTGTTGATCACTTGCTACACAGTGCTGATAAGACAGAAGCGTTATACAGCAGAAGTGCACATAAGTAATATTACATGTAATAGTATGTATTATATAATAATATTTATAATAATATGTATGTGGCATATACATATACATTGCGACTGAAACTACTCAAATGTTTAGGCAGCATTTTAGTCTGTGCCTCTTCCGTCCCCTCCCTCCAGCTGCAGGTTAGGATTCCTTTCCTAGGATACTATATATTCCTAGGATACTTTCTCAGACGGACGCTAGGACTGATTACGTTAATCACGTCATTTGTAACGGGAAACTTCTTAGAGGCAACGCCATAAGGTTATTTTATGTTAATTATGAGTTAATGTATTTAGAGACGTTATTAGAATTGTTATGGGTAAATGCGGTTTCTTTACAACACGCTGATAAAGTGTTAGCGGCTAGGCTAACTGCTACTTGCAGTGCTAAGCAGCAATGTTTATTAATGTGCAGGCTGTGCAGGGTGTAATGTAGCTTTGTTTATAGTTTTCACCTCACAGTGTGTTTTAGTGAAGGAGATAGACAGCAAAGGTTCAAGCTTACTGCGAAGAGTACAATGATACAGTAAAGTATATTACATTAACTGTCATAATGGTTACATTGTAATATTAAGATCCAGTGAGTACTAGACTTTCTGAGGTAAAAAATGAAATGTATACACATTTTATCATGTAATAAATGAACTGTGAGAAAATGAAGTTTTCCCCCTCATTCTGCACTCAATACCCCTTACCGACAAAGTGAAAACAGAATTTTCGAAAATTTAGCAAATTTATTGAAAAGGAAAAACTAAAGTATTGAATTTTCTTGGGTATAATTATAATAACAGAGGTTTGGACATCTGGATCTGGATCTTGGGATTTTCAGCTGTTCTTCTCTGCAGATCCTCTCAAGAGCTGAATTCCATTTCAGGGGCTGCGTCCTTGCATTTGAAGACCGATTGCGTCATAGCAGCCTAGACTGTCCCATTTCGAGGGCTCCTTCGTATGTAGCCGACCAATGCGACCTTCTTTTCCCTGAAAACAAAGGATACGTCTGATGCATCCTTCGTGACCTAACATATCCCGAGGTGCATTGTGCGTGAGGGGAACTTGGGGACATCGAAAAGCTGGCTCAGGAATATACATTAGTTAAAATGTAAGGATTTTTAAACTCGAATAGCTAAATGTTAAAAAGCAAAAGTGCAACATTTTTTTGTTTTGTTTTAGGGAGCAAGGAGCAAACGAAGACCTTTATTAAACTGCAGGGGGAAATGAATGCCAGCGCCTGTGGTGAAGTGTCTCCTCCTCCAATAATTGAAAAACCAAAAACAGCATAAAAACTAAACTTAAAATTTCTGGCTCCATTTTTATAAAGCTTACAGCTGTTTTGTGATACGGTGCAGGCGGGAATAGCGCTGTGACGGAAGAGTGATGGCGGGAACAGGGGTTCTGTGACACAGTGAGGAAATCCTGGGAAGAGTAAACTGTCTCATTTCGGTTCGGCCTTCGGCACGGTCTACTCAGCCTTCCAAAAACACACCTTCATAGACAAACCCCTGAAATGGGATTCAGCCAAGCTCTGTCAGGTTGGACAGCTAATGGCTTCAAGTCAGGGCTCTGGCTGGGCCACTCCAGAACGTCCACAGAGTTGTCCCTAAGACTCTCCTGTGTTGTCTTGGCTCTGTGCTTAGGGTCATTATCTTGTTGGAAGGTGGACCTCCGGCCCAGTTCTCTGTCTGGCCGCTCTGCCATAAAGCCCAGATTGGTGGAGTGCTGCAGTGATGGTGGACCTTCTGGAAGTTTCTCTCATCTGCACACAGAATCTTTGGAGCTCAGCCAGAGTGAGCATTGGGTTCTTGGTCCCGTCTCTTACCAACACCCTTCTCCCCTGATTACTTAGATTGGTGGGGCGGCCAGCTCTAGGAAGAATCCTGGTTGTTCCAAACTTCTTCCATTTATGAATTGTGGGATAAATTTTAATACCTTAGCTTTTAACCCTACTGTGCCATTAAATAAAATGTACAAAATTTATGTAATCCTATAATTGTGGAACACTGTTGTGTAATGATTCTTTCCAATGACTTACAAAAATCACGAGTGCCTCCAGGGTCGGCAGCAGACCATAAAAGAAGAAGAAGAAATTATGGAGGGAACAGCGTGACTCTGACCCTTGGAGATGTTGGAGATGTCTGTCTATATGTTGGTTCACAGAATCTGGTCTTTATCTCTGGTTTTTATCTCTGGGCAGGAGACCCAGTTTGTCATTAACGAGTTGTTGACACAGCTTTCCTGTATGCTTAAACCTGCACGTGACCGAACAAGCTAAAAGGAGGAAGCCTTGTACCTCCCTTATCCACTCATATACAAGTGCTTGGGCATTTCTGCGAGGTTGGTAAAGATCGTCTACTGCTCTATTCCAGCACCAGTGTCTGTGTGACTTTGTTCTCCAACGTTTGAAAGTTCCAAGAATTATGGAGGCCACTGCACTCTTGGGAACTTTTAGCAGAACTTTTTGTATTCTTCTGCAGATCTGTGGCTCTGCAAAATCCTGTCTCTGAGCTCTACAAGTAGTTCATTCCTCCTCATGGTTTGGTTTTTGCTTTGATATGCATTGTTGGCTGTGAGACCTTGTCTAGACAGGGGTGTGTCTTTCCATATAATCTATAATCTAATAAACTGAGTTTAGCACAGGTGGACTGCAGTCAAGGAGTGGAAACATCTCAAAGATGATGAAGCGAAATGGGAAGAACCCAGAGCTAAATTTCAAGTGTCGTAACAAAGGGTCTGAATACTTGCGTCTATGGGAACGTTTATTTTTCCCTTTTTAATAAATTAGCTAAAATTCTGTTTAAATTTTTTTCATTATGGGGTATTGAGTGCAGGATGATGGGGAAACCTTTTTTTTTTTTTTTTTTTTTTTTTTTTTTAGCACAAGGCTGCAATATCACAAAATGTGAAAAGTGAAAGGGTCTGAATGCACTGTATGGTCATGACTTGTTGAATTTGAAAACTATTTTGCTGCTTGTAAGATGATGTGAATATGTCTGATTAATTGTTGTTTAATATTGATAAAATAAATACTTTAATTTGTATTTTAGTTTTTGTGATTTGTACTAAAAATAAATGCGTAGAGAAAATGATTTTATTTGGAAACATCAAATTAAAATTGCAATGTTAACTTAATTATTGTTAATAATATAACTTGACAAATTAACTGAAAATGTCAAACAGAAAAAAACGTGTACTTATTTACTGCATAAAACATGACAATTTATTCAGTATTTTGATGACTGTCTATGAAAAATGTACTTCATTAATTAAAAAATATATAACTTGTGAATTAAATATAATCAACTACCATTTGCTTAATATGCACTGTTTTTTGTAGGATTTTTTTAAGTCATCAAGCGCATCTCTGCGACGGGCTTTACATAACATAGTGAATATCCTTTTCAGCTATCATACTTGACAATAGTTAATCTACCTTTCTCTCTTCTCTCCCTCTCCACTTTCTGTATCCTCCGTCTCAAATTAAAAGCCCTCTGCAGAGTTTTGTGATTATGACATGTCATAAAGTTCTGAAGCAGTGCGGCAATAATTATGCTATGGTAGCTGGTATATGTAGCAGAAACACTGATAGTTTTAATAAATGTTAAATGTCACGGTAAGTGGGTTTTACTTAATACTGGCAAGGAAGTTGTACTTGATAATATAGCAGTAAAGTTTAAAGTACTAGTGCAAGTTGTTACAAGGATTTTTTCAGTGTATTTATAAGCACATTTCAAGTTAGCTATGAAGATTGCGCAGTAGATGTAAAACAGTGTAAGCAAACTGCATACAGAATGCTAGTAAGGTATCTGAAAAATGAAATAAGTTGACAAAATAATTATTTTAAGATGTTTAAATGACCATAAAATTGAAGTAAAAAAGAAAATGGCTCACTAGATAGAAGCAATTTATTTATCTGCAAATTATGTAGTATGTATATTAATATTAAGGACTATTTACAAAATAAAAGTGCATTTCATCCATCTTGAGATGTTCTTATAGTTGTCTTAAGATACATGGCTATAGACATGTCTTCAATTCTTAAGACTTGCCTCAAGATGTCTTAAGACATCTTCGTAATGTGTCGTAAGACATGTTTTAATCTCAAGACATGGTGATGGCTGGGTATGTAATCCAGAGCGCATAAGCCTGTTGCATGACATTCAAATACAGGCAAGGCCAGCCTCTCTGAGATCTGCCAGTTGTTGTCACTCATTTCACAGCCCAGCAAATAAGCACTGTAGAGTTACATTTTCGATAGTCATTTATTTGCATCGAATACATTGGGTACAGACTGTTATAGACCTGCAGGTTCACAACAGTATGAACACCACATCAATATAACCACATCAGGCATTATAAATGCAGTAACACTGACACGGTACAATACAACAGCCATTACTCACCTTTACTCCCACAAGATAAACAAGAAGCTATTCCTATTTTCACTACCCCCATTGCATTGGTTATGGCGCCAATAAAATAGTAATTTGAATGTACGTAAGCCATTTAAAGGAACACTTGTGCATGTGATGAACGTTAGTACAGTTTGTATGCATGAAGTATGTACATGAAAGTATTTACAGGTTGGAAGGGTCCTCTAACAAGATGTCAGTGTTTCAATCAAATACAATTAATACAGTACATTACTATTAAATTCCTCATTACTATTAATATACAGCAAAATATCCATTGGTTTTAAAGCATGTTCGTGTGTTTGGTTGGCTGACATACACACAGTCCCATGTTTACTTGTGTAACAAAGCTCAACTTAACCTCCCGTCATCCCACACCGCAGTTAAGGCAGGAATTGTAATCATTGTTAAGGATTTGGACCAGTCCTGTCCCAATCAGTTGTGTCAATTACCAACACAAAGCTGCCTCATACTTTAAAGTGTTTGTTTTGTTCAAAATAAAGAGGAAGCTGTGGAAATATGCAAAGCGGAAAAGTGGAAATAAAGTTACGAAAACACTTTTTCTTATACACTACACTTTAAAACGGGAGAAATTACTTTCCTGATTAACAGATATTTTAGAATAAGGTGCATATTTTGTTTATTTGAAAAGAAAACAATGTTTTAAATAAAATATTACAAAAATATCTACCTACCTACCTACCTGTACAGTTTCAATACTTGCTCCTCCACAGTTTAAAGGTACATGAAACTAATACACTGACATTACATTGTGATTATATGCAAGTAAAGCATGAAGTCAGAGTTTACCTTGAAATTTCACTTCAGCTTCGCATCAAGTCCTGTGCCAGTCGTCAGTGTGGCCCATGCTAATCTGTGTCTACCAGGAACCGTCGATATAATATTTATATCATCTCCCCACCCTGCTGCTCTTCTGTCTCTCAGTTCAACATCGATTGCACGTATGTTTGTGTATCAGAGCGAGCACAGACTTAGGTTTCAGTTTCACTAGCACAGAAATGCAGAGAACACGTACGTAATCGAGTACAGCCTGTGCTTCCGTTCAGCGATCTGAAGTAAAAACAAGTTAAGACTTCTACTTAAGACTTCACATCATGACAGCATGTTTTAATGCAGCAGCTATTAATTACATATAAAAATATAAATAAGGCATTGTTTACGTGACCCAGTTTGATTCTGATATAACTGTTCGCTTTTAAAGTTATAAATATTACACAGTAGTCCAATCACACAGCATCTGGTCAAAATATTTCCATAACTCCACGTCATCCATTATGTCAACTCATTTGTCTTTCGTTGCCTGTGACTCCTGTGACAGTTCCACATAGGCAACTGTGCTGGACCTTGATCTTTTTTAAACATTATTTGTTTACACCGTATTGTGCAAAGACGCAAATCAGGATGAACTCTAAACGAACATCATTGATTGATTATCTTATATGTGCATTATATTTTGTTATTTGTATTTGTTTTGTCACATAGCTCAAAGTATCCAAAGATCATCAATACATTTATGTTGGTTGGTTAACAATGCATCCGTTTCTGCACTTATTTCACATTTTTTGCACCCGTCCATGAAAAGACTGAGAGGCTGTTGATTGTTTGTTTTTAGCTTGTAACGTGGCAACCTCAGTACTTTGTCAAAGGAGCAGTTTCACATGATTGGGTGGAGCTAAAATACGTACAGTGATGGCCTAAGTTTCGTTTTTTAGGAAGCCTTAGCTTGCGATTTTGCACAAACTTCTAGAGTCCATACCAAATATAAACTGAAACCTACTTCTTATTTCAAGGCTTCAACTTGTCGATTATATGTTTTGTAGTGAAACACATTGTTGGAAAACTGATATTGTCTTTTGGCCACCATTATACTACACCAACACTGTCCTGCTTTCAATCATTATTCTTAGACCTACTTGTACACAAGTACACAAACATGGTTGCTGATCATAAATTAATTACACTTTGTATATTGGAATCTGCATGACTGATGCAGATATAAAGATTATTTGATCAGCTGATGCTTTGCTTTTAAACGTATGCTTTCATATATCTGCCCTTTTTGTACTTCTGCTGACAGCAGACATAGAAGAGCCCGGGCATGACAGTTAATGGACCTCAACCAAATGCAAATCTCATAACCTCTTCTGTTCTTACATTTTCCTCTCATTTTCAGCATTGTATGTATAGTTTATAGACTATAGTTAACTCCGGAAGTTTATGCAAAACTTAGACATCCCAGGTTAAGTTACATTATTACTTTTTGTTGAGTTTTTAAACATAAAACAGAGGGAGAAAAATCTGACATTTTTGCAAATAGTTAAAAATACATTTAACTCAAATCTTTCATTTCTTATAGATATTTATTTAGGTTGTAGTATCCCATCATTTTCCATGTTGAGTTGCGTTACAGTCTGTGGAACTTTTTTTTTGGTATTTAGTAGAATTGGTTTGCATATTTTTTCCAGTGCTATTGAATGTCCCACCACCCCAAGGTTAACTGTTGGCAAGGAGTTCTTTCCTTAAAATGTTTCTTATATTATCTCCAACCTACCGTCTATGATTGAAGCCAAATAGATCAGCCTTTGTTTAACTGAACCACAGCACTTGATTCAGCACGTGTGTGCATAAGTGTTATGTAATGACTGAGATCACATGTAAGGTTATATTATAGTGTCTCACAGATCATTTTTGGACAGTAACGCTCCACAGTAAAAGAGTGGGCTACTTTTCCCATTCCCACCAAACTTACCTGCAGTGGTTCCGAAAGGGGACACACACATGGTGAACAGGCTCTGGCCAGACCAGAGAGACCACCAGTAGAGAATCGTTTGATCCACCGACAAGCATGAGCAGCCCCCACAGTTTAGTTGTCCACCATCCAGACACAGGTGGCACCTTCACTATACACCACTGTCTCTGCCCAGACCATTTCCAGGTGCAGGCAGGAGAAAATTTATTGTCAGAGAGCCCATTTTTGTGTTCTGCCATTGACAGCCAGTCACCATCGCCTTTGTTTGCAGTGGTGTTGTGACCAAGAAACTGACTTCTATGAACCGTATTGTCTTTAGTGACACACTGCCCCAACTGCTGGTGTGATGGATGAGGATCTACGGGCCCAGCTGCAACATCTGTGGGCAAATGTGAAACAGGTACCCTACGGAACACATTTTCACTTGTACAGCTTTTCCCAATAAATATATCCTTTTGCTCAAATACTATAATCACTTGCATACATCATTATTACATTCACACAAAGTTTCATTAGATCACAACAACCCCTACTTGGGGTGTGTGTATATGTACACACACACACACACACACACACACACACACACATATATATATACACACATATTACATATACATTATATATATATATATATATATATATGTAATATGTGTGTGTATATATATATATATTTTTGTAATATGTGTATGTATGTGTGTGTGTATATATATATATATATATCTCTCTATACATATACCTCTCTCTCTCTCTCTCTCTCTCTCTCTCTCTCTCTATATATATATATACACACACACACACAGAAATACACACACACATATTACATATACATTATATATATATGTGTAAATATGTGTGTATATACATATATTTTGTAATGTGTATGTATAGATATATATCCATCCAAACACTATACATTATATATATCTCTCTCTCTCTCTCTCTCTCTCTCTCTCTCTATATATGATATATATATATATCACACACACACATATACACACACATATACATATACATATATATACAGTCGTATGAAAAAGTTTGGGCACCCCTGATAATTTTCATGATTTTAGTTTATAAATCATTGGTTGTTCAGATCAGCAACTTGAGTTAAATATATCATATAGCAGATGAACACAGTGATATTTGAGAAGTGAAATGAAGTTTATAGGATTTACAGAAAGTGTGCAGTAATTATTCAAACAAAATTAGGCAGATGCATAAATTAGGGCACCCCAACAGAAAAATGACATCAATATTTAGAAGATCCTCCTTTTGTAGAAATAACAGCCGCTAAACGCTTCCTACAGCTTCCAGTCTGGATTCTGGTTGAAGGTGCTTTCGACCATTCTTCTTTAGAAACATCTCCAGTTCAGTCAGGTTTGATGGTTTCCGAGAATGGACAGCCCACATTTTCAGTAATATTCATGTCTGGGGACTGAGATGGCCATTCCAGAACGTTGTACTGGTTCCTCTGCATGAATGCTTTAGTAGATTTTGAGCAGGGTTTGGGGTCGTTGGCCTCGGTGCAACTTTGTCACTGATTCTTGAACATTGTTCTCAAGAATCTGGAGATATTAACTGGAATCCATGCGACCCTCAACTTTAACAAGATTCCTAGTACCTGCACTGGCCACACAGTCCCACAGCATGATGGAACCGCCACCAAATTTTTGTGTTTGTGTTTGTGTGTTTGCAAGTGTTTGTCTTGGAATGCTGTGTTCTTTTTTCCGCTCCTTGTTATGTCCAAATAACTCAATTTTAGTTTCATCAGTTACACAGCACTTTATTTCCAAAATGAAGCTGGATTGTCCAAATGTGCTGTAGCACACACCTCAAGTGACTCTGTTTGTGGCGTGTCTGCAGAAAAGGCTTCTTCTGCATTACTCTCTCCCATACAGCCTCTCCTTGTGCAAGTGCGCTGTATAGTTGAACGATGAACAGTGACACCATCTGCAGCAAGATGAGGTTGTAGGTCTTTGGAGGTGGTCTGTGGCTTGACTATGAACTGTTCTCACCATCCTTCGCCTCTTGCCTATCTGAGGATTTTTCTTGGTCTGCCTCTTCGGGAGTTCCTTAAACTAGAACTGTGCCTGTGGTCTTCCATTGCCTCATATGTTCCTCACAGTGGGAAACTGACAGCTGAAATCTCTGAGAGAGCTTTTCCCTTTCCCTGAACTATGATGTTGAACAACCTTTTTGTTTTCAGGCCATTTGAGAGTTGTTTTGAGGCTCCCATGTTGCTACTCTTCAAAGAAGATGCAAAGAGGAGAAAAACTTCCAATTGGCCACCTTAACACTTTCTCATAGTTGGATTCACTTGTGTATGTAGATCAAGGGTCAATGAACTTACAAAACAAATTTTGTGTTCCAATAATTAGTGCTAAAGGTATTCAAATGACAAGGGTGCCCAAATTTATGCACCTGCCTAATTTTGTTTGATTAATTACTGCTCACTTTCTGTAAAACCTATAAACTTAATTTCACTTCTCAAATATCACGGTGTTCATCTGCTATATGATATATTTACCTGAAATTGCTGAGCTGGACAACCAATGATTTATAAAGAAAAATCATGAAAATTATCAGGGGTGCCCAAACTTTTCATACGACTGTATATATGTATATATACACACACCACACACACACACACACACATACACAGAGTTGCACAATCAGTGACTGACTAAATACGTTTCTGTGTGTGTGTGTATATAAAAACAATGATGAAAAATAAACTGAACAATCCAGAAGGCTAAATAATGCAGTGATTAGAGTCAGTACCGTAAGAATGCAAGGGTGTATTTCAGTAAGATGTCACAATGCTCATATCCTCCAAGTGTTGTGTACAGGAGGGTTTGCTGTTGTCACACTCTTTCAAAAGCATTCAGTTCAGCTGGCAATACCACCCCACCTATTGTATTATCCAGAGTTAAACACTGGGCTTGTCTATTATCATAGACAAACGCAGATATTGTATCAAAATATATTTATTCTGTACACAATGCAAAGATTAAAACTTTACAAGCTTTTACAATATTTGTTCTGCTAACATTATTGAATGGTTGTACCAAAGTTCAAAGGTTTGAAATAACTTCAGTGGTATTATATAAGAACATTCTCCTTGCACAACAAAGTAATCCATATGCTGTGCACTTCAGTAACACTGTAAAGCATAATTGCAGTGGCCAATCTAATATGTAAGAGGAACATAATCCATAGCTGGGGAGGTGCAGTAACACTTTGGTGGAAGGTTTATTAAGCCCATAAGGGAGGGGGAACAGGAGAGAAAATAAACACAGGCTCATGGTGGTGAAATTTGGGCAGACCAGGAAGGAATCAGTAAAAAAAAAATAATGTTCAGACTTGTATTACTATATTTGTTTGTAGGAACCAGTCAAACACCCTCACATTCCTACCTTTATCAGGTGTTGCTATTGTTTTAACAACATTCTCTCTCTCTCTCTCTCTCTCTGTCTCCGTCTCTCTCTCTCTGTCTCTCTCTCTCAAGTCTACATATTACTCACATGAGTCACACCAGCTGACTCTGTACATTACTGCCATCACCCATACATTAAAAACAGCAATTCAATACCATAAAATAAAGGTTTTTTTTTTTTTTTTTAAATGTAAGATCTGCATTTCCAAAACTGCTGGAGTTTTTTTAAAGAACAAGTCCAATTTAAAACTTCAACAGTTTTTTTTGTGTGTAAATGTTTATTACAAAATTTCTGTAGGTAATTATAATTTTGACAATGTACGGTTTGAGTATAAAGAAGTACATTTAAAATGGACTGGATTTGTGCTATTAGAAAACAGCTGTATTGATGTAGAGTCAATAATTTAACGTAAATAAACACAAAAATATGTAGCATCCATTCCTCTAAGACAGACAATGTTAAATACTAAGAGATCACACCTTAACAGCCAGCTGACTAAGACTGCTTCAGTATGGACTTCGGCACCATACCGTACCTTACACAACAAGCAAACATACAGACAGAATCATTATGACAGTAATGTACTCCACATACCTGCCCTCACTGGGAAAAGAAAATTTCAGTAAATGCAAGCACAGCTTTAATATTCTCCTCAACGCCACAACTCGCTCATATGTCAGGATACAAACATAACCACACAATAAACCTGCTCTATGTAATGTCCTTTTGTCGAGGAGGACGGTGAATGTTCCGGATCACACACTTCACCATCCACTCAATTCCTTCATTCACCCCCTGACTGGGAAAACAGCAGAATAAAAGTACATAAAATTACAACAACACAAACCATTATTCAGCACTTCGATCTGATACAATACGATGTGATGAGCTCAGAAAATAATACTATGTTTCATTTTTATAGTGAATGCATAATTTCTTTACAAAGCCACCATAAATAAATAAATACATAAATAAAAGGGAGTGTTTCTTCCAAGTCCAGACCTGTGTTTGAGCAGTGAGGATAAGCTTACCCTGTCAGAGCAGTACAAGGCTGGACAAAGCAATCTCGTTTGCCAATTTTGGGTGCACAGTCGCTGAACGCTGTTTTGATGTCTGGTACTGACAGACAATTCTAGAGAAGAGAAGCAAATTTCAATTTTCATTGTTTCAAAAATGTAAAATGGCAACCACATGTTCTACTTGCAAGAATGTGCAGTGTATGGCTCCTAAATCATCACAAATTTACATTGACATTTACAGCATTTAGCAGACACCCTTATCCAGACCGACTTACAATTAGTACGGTCTATCCAAGCAATTGTGGGTTAAGGGTCTTGCTCAAGAACCCAACAGTGGCAGCTTGGCAGAGGTGGGATTCGAGTCCAGTACCTTAACCGCTAGGCAGTTTCTTCACGAATTCTTAGATGACACGAATGTGCCTTTTAACGACTACATTAGTATCTGTGAAACTGGACATTACTGTAGTCAGTCTTTTTATGCGACAGTAATGTAAACAGAAAAGGTATTTTCACAAGACAATTGTGTGCAAACTAAATGCTACCATCTACACAACATCCCTAATAAGACTGCATATTAAATTCATGGAAATGTACAATAATTTTAGAAATAAAGTAAGCTACTGTTATGACGGTGTGTAGGGGAAGGCCATAGCACTTCAGAGGATGGTATGACGGATCTGATACTTTTGTTTGATGGAAGTCAAAAATGCACTGATAGAAAGAGTTACGAACAATGTAGAAGATCAGCCAGATGAAATACTCAGTGAGTGAATGTGAACCAGTTTATATACAGGTAGTCCTCGGGTTACGACGCAGATCCGTTCCTAGGTGGCGCCGTAAACCGATTTTCGGTGTAAGTCGGAACACACGTACATACTGTATGTAAATAACATACTGTAAGCACTTATCCTATCCTAACACAGTAATTGTCACGCCGGCTGTATGTTTCAGGAAGCACACACAGGGAGAGTGAACTGAACACAGACAGCGTTTATTAAAGAAACTGAAACTAGTAACCAACAGGATAACAGCACATCAACAAAGTGCTGAACGGAAACGCAATACTAATCGGGTGGTAGATAAGCGGATGACGGAACGAAGAGGAGAAGTAGGTGCACGATATGAGAGATTTGGATAAGGAAAACAGACGCGATCGGAAAGGACAGAAAGAGGATACGGCTAGGATAAATGGAGACTGAGTGAGATCGACTAGGAAAGGGACAAGGTACGTTAGAATGGCGAGAGATGAATAATGGCTTGGCAAGAACGCGGTCACGTTAGAGACGTGATAGTGCGGGGCTTGTGACGCGGTAGGGACCACGAGACAGAGCAACGAGGATGAGGAGGTGCCCGGTATATACTATATAGGGAGGAGGAAGGTGTGTGTGTGATGAGACTGAGGAGGAGAGAGAAGGTGGTAGAACGAGGTGGAAAGTGATGGAAGGGCGGCGTGGTGCGCAGGTGCACGAGTGAGCCGTGGGAGAAAGTCCGCGAAGGTGGGCGTGGTGCGAGAGCGAACATGATGGTAATTATCAAAAAACGAGCCGCGTAACCGTGTATTCTTCCGCCGCGCACACCAAACACGAAGTTCGCGTTATGACGTTTACGACGCAAAACCACGTTAGTCAAAACAAGGCTTTATACAGTAAATGGGAGATGCATTGTAACTACGAAACGTCGTAACTCGAGACCGTCGTAATCCGAGGACTAAATGTAGTTATAGGTGAGAGAGAATATACAGGTAGTTTGGGAGCGGGTACTACTTACAATAGGCCCATTCAATTACGAATGCCATTTACAGGTTATGCACACACATATACACAAATAAACTAATTCCTATCTCTGCTTGTGAATCTGCAGTATTGATTGGCTGTTGAGGTGACCAGATGTTTACAGCTACAACCTCTGGAGTTAAAGACATACTTTTATTTCCAATTCTAATTTATTATAGGTTTTACAACTGCAAAGGGACATGTTTGTCATTTTTAACTTCACTCAATTTCACTGTTTAAACATTGTTTGTAACACTGTTTACTCAGCGACAATAAACCTATTCTATTCTAAGGGACGCTGATTGGATGGACCTTGAACTTTTATTCACAATTCATCTGCAGCATTTTCTTCCTGTGGTTGTGCAGAAGACAGCTGGAAAAGCCCTCAATCTCTGGTGGTGTGAAGCGACATTCCTGACTAATCTCATAATCGTGGCAATATCCTCAGGGTAGACTTGTTGTCAATGAATCTGTCAAACATTCATTTGATTATTGCGATGTCATAATGCTCCAGCTAGTTTTGGCACTAAAACGCTTTGTAAGTCATTTATAAAGAGTCCTAAAATTAAACTACTACACTCAAGAGTTCTCCAAAATAGGCCAGTAAGCTGCCATTTTGTCTCTTAAACAGATAAAAAAAAAAAGTCAGTCCTACTTCTTTTCCTAATTAAAACAACTGGTTACATGAATATTACATGTACATACAATACACGATTTGGAAACATGCTCATGGCCTCCTGCTATCGCATAATCAAAGGCCACTACTAAACTAACAAGCTACCTGCTAATAAACCATCTGATAAGAACATCTTTCCAAAAGCTCACTGGTGTCATACTGGAGGAGTAGATGAGGGCACAGTCGTCCTCACAGTGCCAGAGATTATGCAGAGTTTGCATGTTCTCCCTGTGTCTGCACGAGTTTTCTCTGGGTACTCCGGTCTTGTCTCACATTCTAAAGACATGCAGTAGGTCAACTGGCACCTTCAAAATGCGCTAGTGTGTGCACACACGTGCCCTATGGTGGACTGGTGCCCTGTGCTAACAACCCTGAACTGGATTAAGTGGGTGCAGAAAGTGAAAGCTATTAAGTTTGGCTTATATTTGAGTAAATATGAGCGTCCTCAATTCAGTTTTAACTACAGCAGATTAGGTTATATTTGGCCTAAACTTTAATTTGAAAAAGAAAAAAGAAATCATTTTCATTTTGAATAAAATTAAATTTAGCATTTCCACAAGAAGCTGTTGGAAACCAGTCATTTAAAAAACACTGCCATCTAGAGACCAAAAGCTAATTAACAGTTGTATCTGTACCCGTCTTGATTTCCAGAAAACCAAAGCAAAATGGAATTCGGGTGGAGCAACGCAATTCACTAGCCTACTACCGTGATGACCAAGATTGGAGTGAACACAGCACGTTCTGGGCAGGTCGCACATGGACACGGTCTAAGGAAGGTGTTCCGACAGTACCAAAATTGTCAGCTCTGCGATGGACTAGTGTCCCATCCAACACATACCTACATGTACGCCCGGTGTTGTGCCGAACAGATACCAGACACCCCACAACCCTGGGGTTAAAAACTGGGGTTTAATCGTAAGCTGAAAATATCCAAAAAATAAAAATAAAAAAGAGAAAAAAGAAAAACAATAAATGAGCACATACCTCTACATCCTGCTTATTCGCAAGCACAAGGAGAGGAACACCTTCAAGAGCTTCACTGCTGATCATTTTCTCTGAGGATGAAATAATTCTCATGTGATGCATGTTTGTTTTTAAAAAAACAAACAAACAAACAAACAAACAAACAAAAAAAACAGTACAACTATGCAATTTCCTGACAGTTATTTCACACTGCATACTGGACAATTGTCTCTTGGCATTTGAAGAAGCTTTACAATCACTTACCAAATGCATTCTTCGACTCAATCAACCTTTCCTCATCGGTGGAGTCAATGACATAGATAACACCATGGGATTCTGCATAGTACTATGGGGAACAAAGAATAAAATCTAAACATACAAAATGTTCAGTTATACAAGTGCATTGTAAGTTGTTCTTGCAGTACCAATCAGAAATATTCAACACCCTCTACCTTAAAAGGTATTGTACAGTGGTGATGTACAGTGGGGCAAAAAAAGTATTTAGTCAGCCACTGATTGTGCAAATCAAGTTCTCCTACTTAAAAAAACTGTAATTGTAAATAATGATGGAATATAAGTATTTGGTCAATAACAAACAAGCAAGGTATCTGGCTCTCACAGACCTGTAACTTCTTTAAGAAGCTCTTCTGTCCTCCACTTGTTACCTGTATTAATGGCACCTGTTTGACCTCGTTATCTGTATAAAAGACACCTGTCCACAGCCTCAAACAGTCAGACTCCAAACTCAACCATGGCCAACACCAAAGAGCTGTTGAAGGACACCACGAACAAAATTTCTTGATCCACGCTCAATAATCCAGGCAAGAAAATCCCCAATCATGTGTGAATGGCACACGTGGCCATTGTCATTAATGGCTTTGTCAATCTGCATATTAAACTGATCACCGGTCCCATTGTTATGCAATGGTGCTGGTACCAGTCATTACGCAAATGTGCTGTATATAAGATTGGGGAAGTTTTCCAACTAGCTGAGACTGAAGAAGTGACTTTGATGAGTGACAAAACGTTTCTCTGACAAAACCTATGTCCAGATGAACAGATTCAACTTCTGGGACAGGAAGAAAATTGTAGACCTGCATCAGGCTGTGAAGAGGGAATCTACAATAGGCAAGCAGGTTGGTGTGAATAAATCAACTGTGGGAGCAATAGTAAGACATTCAAGACCATTGATAATCTCCCTCAATCTGGGGCACCACGCAAGATCTCATCCCGTGGGGTCAAAATGATCATGAGAACAGTGAGGAAAAATCCCAGAACTACACAGAGGGACCTGATGAATGACCTGCAGAGAGCTGGGACCAAAGTAACAAAGCTACCATCAATAACACACTACGCCGAGAGGGACTCAGATCCTGCAGTGCCAGGCGTGCCCCCCTGCTTAAGCCATTACATGTCCAGGCCCATCTGAAGTTTGCCAGAGAGCATATGGATGATCCAGGTCAGATGAAACCTAAATAAAACTTTTTGGTAAAAACTCAACTCGTGTTTGGAGGAAGAAGAATTCTGAGTTGCACCATACCTACTGTGAAGCATGGGGGTGGAAACATCATGCTTTGGGGCTGTTTTTCTGCATGGGGGACAGGACGACTGATCCATGGTAAGGGAAGAATGAATGGGGCCATGTAACGTCAAATTTTAACCCAAAACCTCCTTCCATCAGTGAGAGCATTGAAGATGGAACATGGCTGGGTCTTCCAGCATGACATGATCCCAACACAAACAACACCGCTCGGCAATGAAGTTTCTCCTTAAAGAGTGGGCTCCGAAAAGCATTTCAAGGTCCTGAGGGCCTACCAGTCTCCCGACCTCAAACCCATAGAACATTTGTGGAAGGGAGTTTAAAGTCCGTGTTGCCCAAAACATCACTGGCTCTAAGAGATCTCTGCATGGAAGAATGGGCCAAAATACCAGCTACGTGGTGTGCAAACCTGGGTGAAGACTTACAGGAAACGTTTGACCTCTGCATTGAAAACAAGGTTTTTTACAAAGATTGAGTTTGCCTTTTTGTAGGGGGGGGACTCAAAACTGTATTTTACACCCAATTAAAAAAAATTTTTTTTTTTTTTTTTTTTTTTTACAATTCTTCTTCTTCTTCTTCTTCTTCTTCTTTCCTTCTTTCCGCCTTCTCCCTTATCAGGTCCCCCACAGCGAGTTAACGTTTCCACTCACCCTGTCCGCCACGTCCTCTACTCTCACCACAACTCCCTGCATAGTTCATTTACCACAACCAATAACTCCTCTTTGGTCCTTCCTCTCCCGTCTCTTGCTTTGCTGTCACCTTCCATCGCCAGATCCTCCTTACCAATATATCCACTATCCCTCCTCTGCACATTGTCCAAACCATCTCAGTCTTCCCTCTCGCATTTTGTCTCCCCAATTTTTCCAACCTGTGCTGTCCCTCTGATCTCTCATCCTAATCCCTGCCACCCTAGACACTCCTAAAGAAAATCTCAACATCTTAATTTTCTGCCACCTCCAGCTCTGCTTCCTGTCTCTTGTCAGTGCCACTGTCTCCTAACCCATCACACAAGGTTGGGGTCTCACTACTCTCCTTTATAATCTTTCCTTCAACTTTGCTGCGACACCCTTTTGTCACACAGCACTCCTGACCTCTACTCTTTCTCCACCCACCCATCCGGCCCTGTACTCTCTTCTTTAACCTCCCTTTCACACTCCCCATAGTCCTTTGGCCAGTTGATCCCACTCCTGAACTCCTGGACCTTTGTTACGACTGATCCTGTAGCCGACTGTTCCACCTGCCTCCCTTTCATTACACACATGTATTCTGTTTTAACTACAGTTGACTTTCATTCCTTCTCCTTCCAGATTAGACCTCTCCACCTCTCCAAGTTCTCTTCTAACCTGTTCCCCCTGTTCCATACAGATCACAATGTCTCTGCAAATCATCATAGTCCACGGCATTCCTGTCTGACCTCATCCTTTTTTAGTCTGTCCATCACCAGAGCAAATAGAAGGGACTCGGGCCGATCCTTGATGCAGTCCCCCTCTACCTTGTAAGCTATCTGTCACTTCTTACATCACATCTCTCCCTCACCCTCACCGCTGTCACGCTGTTATCAACATGTTCCTCACTAATCTAACGTACTTTCAGCCACTCTAGAACTTCCCCTCATACACCAACACAGTTTCTCCCTTTGCACCCTGTCATATAAGCTTTCTCCAAATTCCACAAAGACGCAGTGGTAGCCTCTCTGACCATCTCTATACTTCTCCATCACAGTCTCAAAGCAAAAATCGCTCATGGTGCTCTCCTTGGCATGAACCATAACTGTTGTTCACCACTTCCCTCCTGTCTGAGCCTAGCCTTTCCACAACTCTCTCCCAAATCTTTCATTGTGTGGCTCATCACTTTAATGCCCCTGTAATAGCCACAACTCTGTACGTCACCCTTCCTGCTTAAAATCGGTACAAGTACACTTTTCCCCTTTCCTTTCCTCCGGTCATACCTCTCATTCACCAGAATTCCATTGAATAATCTGTCAAAACACCACTCCCAGCTCTCCTAACTTTTCCATACCTCAACCCGTTATGTCATCAGTTCCCCGGCTTTTTCCTGTTCTTCACCTTTTTCAAGCTTTCCTCACTTCTTCCTCGCTAAGCTTTGCTACATCCTGTTTCCACAATTTCTACAACAATTCCGACCGTCTTTCCCTTCATTTTCTAACATTCATCAAACTCATCAATACTCCTTTCATCTTTCCCTCACCCTCTTCCTCACCTGTCAGTACCTTTGCCTTCGATCCCCTTGAATCACCCTTACATGCTGCACATCCTTTCCAGCTCTATCTCCTGTCTCGGCAGCAGATACAACTCCTTCTCTCCTTCCCTACCGTCTAACCTTTCATATAACTCATCGTAGGCCTTCTTCTTGGCCTTTGCTACCTCCCTCTTTGCCCTTTGCCGCATCTCCTTGTACTCCTGCCTACTCTCATTAATCCTGTCCCTGTCCCATTTCTTCTTTGCTGACCTCTTTCTCTGAATAACCTCCTGCACTTCCTCGTTCCACCACCAGGTTTCATTTTCATCCTTTGCCTGTCCAGAAGACACACCCAGTACCTTTCTACCTGTCTGTCTAATTACTGTTGCTGCTACTACCCAGTCGTCTGGGAGCTCTTTCCGACCACCCAAAGCCTTTCTCAGCTCCTCTCTGAACTCCTTACAACATTCTTCCTTTCTCAACTTCCACCATTTGGTCCTCTGCTCTGCCTTTTTCCTCTTCCTCACCACCAGAGCCATCCTGCACACCACCATCCGATGCTGCCTAGCTACACTCTCCCCTGCCACTGCCTTACAATCACCAATCTCTTTCACCATAATTTACAATTAAATTCTTTAAAATCCGACAATGTGATTTCCTGGATTTTTTTTCCTCATTTTGTCTCTCATAGTTGAAGTGTACCTATGATGAAAATTACAGGCCTCTCATCTTTCTAAGTAGGAGAACTTGCACAATCAGTGACTGACTAAATACTTTTTTTTGCCCCACTGTATATAGCATTGGATGAAAATATACAACAATTAGTCTCCCCAAACAAAGAAGGAATACTGATGGATACATGGACGCATAAGCAGACAATTTTGAGTTGAAATGATATGTCCACGAGCACCTGCCCCTGATGTACACTATTGTGACAGGGCAGTATTAACCAAATATCCTGCTACTCTAAAATACTGCATCATTCACTTGTTCATTTGCCTTTATTGATTTAATTCAAAGCAATCTTTAGCTGTGCTCTAAAGTTTAAAGTAAAGTAAAAACCTTTCTTTCGGGTTGAATATTTCTGACTGCAAGGGTAGGTCAGATCAGATCTATTTATATAGCGCTTTTTACAATGGAGCATTGTCTCAAAGCAACTTTATGAGTTTAGATTATCTCCTAATATCTACGTCCAATCCCAAATTGAGCAACCCTAGGGCGACAGTGGCAAGGAAAAACTCCAGAAGTGTTATGAGGAAGAAACCTTGGGAGGACCGAGACTCAAAAGGGACCCAACCTCCTTGGGCAGCGTAGAAGATAGATGCATGTGTTATTCATTTTTCCAATGGGTTAAAATCAGCAAACGGAAAAATATTGGTGCATTCAAACTGGTAGAAAATGTCACATTTAGCTTTGTTCCATGTAGAAAACTGGCATCGATTTAATAAATGGGCTACACTAGTTTGCTGGTTTGCTAGTTTGCATCAGTGTAACTGAGCGCTTACTTTGTCCCACAGTGACTGCAATTCTTCTTGTCCTCCAAGGTCCCAAAACATCAGACGTGCTTTACCCACATCTATCGTGCCAACTGTGGAATGGAACCAAGCAGTGTCATATGTAATTCAAATTGCAATGTACTGCTATACATTATTGCATGTAAAGTAATTTTATGCAAAACAGCAGAGGAAATTAAGAAAAAAAATTATGCTTCTTGAGGTTGAAATTGTTGTTGAAAGTGTTGGTGCAGTAGTTAAGGTACTGGAATATTGACCAGAAGGATGAGGGTTTAGGGGCATCATTGGACTGAGAGAAGTAGGAGCAGTGGTTTCATGAAGGCATGCGCACACACAACAAACAGGCTCCGGACAGCCCAGACAGACCACGAGTAGAGGATCGTTTGATCTTCTGACAAGCAAGAGCAGCTCCCACAGTTTCATTGTCTACCATCCATACACACCTTCACTATACACCCATCTCTGCCCGGACAATTTGCAGGCCTTAGCAAAGGAATTTGTTGTTACTGTGTCCCAATTAAAACGTGTCCTGCCATTGACAGCTAACCACCATCACCTTCATTTGCAGTGGTGGTCCCGTGAACAACAAACCTGGATTGGCTATGGACTAGGGAAACCTATCATCCTTTGACGACAAATCCAGGTGCTCTTTTGGGATCCAACGAGTGGACACAGATTCCCAGGGCTGGGCGGTATACGGGTTCAAATTGGTACACTTGGTGTTAATTTCCCCTACGTATGCAGTTTCCATTTATCTCCATACCAGTTGTAGCACAACACAGCTCTAACAACGGGCAGCAAATTATATAGATTTTTTCGCCGCTCAAGCGCTGCTGAGTTCTGATTAAGAACTACATCACCGAACACAATGCTAAAGCTCGCAGAACCAGATAGCATAACCACATCACAAGCCTAGAAACAGCCTGGTAACAGCTGGAAGGCCTCCGTCATGATGACAGAACAGAACACACAACTGGATTATAAAGTGATATCTGGTGTGCAAAAGAAGAATTAGATAGTCTTCCCTAAAATACTGCAATCACTGATTGATGGACTAGGGGACACACTGCAAGCTTGTTATCCATTATGCACACACAGTTCCAGCAATGGAAACATTTATAGCGTGCTGTGTGGATTACATCATGGAGAAAATAAGGCCGTGAGGATCAACTCCAGAACGATCAGAATAACGTACGTTCAGATAAGATATTTAAAACGCATCACAACCCTGGCAGAGTTTGAACAAAACAAACAATGTCAAGGAGCTAAAGCTAATGAGAGCGTAGAAGCCATGTACAAGCCAACCACCCCTGATATTTTTTTTTAAAGAGCATTCATGAATCTCTAATAAATAAACAACATGCACACACGTGTGTTATTTCTTTATTTATTTTGTATACATGTTTTTATATTAACGTTTGTTTTGTTTGTGTGTATATATATATATAAATATATTATTAATATATATTTAATTTATATATATATATATATATAATATATATATATAGAATATTAGATAGAGATATAGATAGAGAGAGACGATAGATATAGATGAGATAGAGCATAGAGAGAGAGATATGATATCTATATATCTTATATCTAATACTATATCTATATAAATACCTATATATATATATCTATACTATAATAATATATATATTTATATATATATGGCCCGTTATCCGCACACAATACCGTGATATACCATGAAACCGGTAGAATCCTTAAAAATACTGTGATACAAACTTTTGGCCATACCACCCAGCCCTACAGGATGCCATAGAGAACCTGTCTGCATCCAACACCCAACTGCATCTCATCTTGTATCCAGGCTAGAGGCAGCCTACCAGGGCACTAGAGTCTCTTTTCAATTGTACAGTTTTCCAATAAACTTATCCTATTGTAACTACTTATCTTATATTGTAATTACTTACATATATCAATATTACATTCATATATATAAAGTTTCATTCAATACCAACAACTCCTGGGTGAGTTTTTTTTTTGTCAATGAGTGTATTCCTCAGGCACTCTACAAAGCAAGACGAAAGCCTTTCTAAAAAACCTGTCAATTGCAGTCAAGGCTGGAGTCAGCCAAAAGGCGGATCTGATGAAACCAATAATAGGAGCCCAAGCTAAACGCTTGCGCTACCAAGCCACTCATACTATAGTATAAGGTGCTAACCAAACACTGCTCATCAACCGAAGAATGCAATCTCCCAACAACATAACAACTCTGAGCATACTGCCACTGTTGTACAGCAGTGGGTGAATACTTGCGCAATGTACAGATGACTGATTTTTGTTCAAGAACTCTTTTAAACAAAATTTTAAAATGTGTTTCCCACAGTCAAAATTAAATGTTATGATGTTTGTTTATTTAATGTCGCTATCAGCATCAGTGACCATTTCAGCAACACACACAAGGTTACATCAAAACTAGTCATATATGTGTGTGTGTGTGTGTGTGTGTGTGTGTATATATATATATATATATATATATATATATATATATATATATATATATATATATATATATATAGTAATGTACACACACATTTAAGTTGATGCCAATTTAGTGTAATCAATTAACCTACCACACACGTGTTTGGACTGTGGGAGGAAATCGGAGTATCCGGAGAAAACCCACGTGGACACAGGGAGGACATGCAGACTCCACACAGAAAGGACCCAGGCCACTCTACCTTGGGAGTGAACCCAGGACCTTCTTGCCATGAGGCCCTTACATGTTATGAAACAGATGTGTCAGTAAAAAGTTAAAACTACTATATTAAGTGAATTTTAACTCCAAGCTGTAACACTGCAAAATGTGGAAAAAAAAATTGATAAGGGGTGAATACTCATGCAATGCACTGAATTTTAATATATTTTAATACATAAAAGTTTTTTTGTGGGCATTTAAAAAAAAATGAAGATTAATAATTGGTTACCATATAGATATGTTGGCTAAACAATACAAGCATACATAATTCAGTTTATTTAATTCAAAATGCACCTTGCCCTGGAAGCACAACAACAAAGAAACCACTTACTGTTTAAACCGACTGTGGTGGTAATTTTGGAAAGACTCATTCCCTTGTAGTTCTTGCTGAATTTTGTTTTTGTTTGCTCCAGAAACGTCTAAGATATAAACCAGAAGCAAAGTCAAATTCAAAACAGCATATTTAACACAGTGGTTGAAGCTAAAATAAATAATACTGCTGTTTACCTTGTGTTCCAAAACAGATTAACGTTACTTAATAGGTTAACCAAGAACAATAACAAACGGACAACTTACCGTTTTACCTGCATTATCCAGTCCAAGAATCAAAATGCAGTATTCGTCTTTTTGAAACATGTATTTATAAAGTCCCGACAATAAGGTGTACATCGTAAACTGTAAGAAACTGGCTGGTTTTCACCAGCTCATGTATTATAAACAGAAGTAACAACACAGAACCTTAGCCCTCTAGCTAGCTGAGCTCACTGAACTGGCTCACCAATCACCCGAACTGCTAGCACATATTAACTACAAACGTCATACACGTAAATAATAGATTAATAAAACTGAAATATATCAGACATTCGCTCTACTACCTGCCATCTACTTTAGCTATCAAACAAGCTGTAATGTTCCTGACTCTATGTAGCTAGTACAACGCTTCCGCTAAAAATGCCCAACGCTTCTTTTTGTCGTGCATTGTGGGAAGTTATTTTTTATCTCCTGCCTACTCTTATATAATACTGTTACAGTTTAACATGATACGGTCAAACGGCGATTCTGGGAGCTTTGGGATGCTGACAGCCAAAGACAGACCACCGATTTAAACTCTAACATTTAACATGCATTTAAACTCTACTTTTTAAACTCCTAGACTGTCATCCACAGCTGTGAAAGAAACATCTGACATTTTAGGTAGGGCATTTTTCTTTTTTTATGTTAAAACATTATGTTTAACCATATTTCTTAATTTTTTTCAGACGATCAAAGACAAACTTGTATTTAAAAACAACAACAACACAACAACAACAACCCCTGACTTTTACTATTTTTAGTTTTGGCTGACACTCACTTTAAGGGGTGCACAAGCCCCTAACAGTGCTTAGACATGCCTATGGTACAGGTGCTCCTGACTGACATTTGGATATGGTACAACAAACCCATCATAAATTGAAATGTAATTGTCACAGTAACATCTAAACCACTTAAGATGGGTTTCTGGTTTAAGTAGGTTTAGAACGGGTAAGGGCTGGTAGCTAATTGCCATCATAAAGTCGTAAAATTGTAACCGGATTCATCACGTAAAACTGGGAGCACCTGTAATTCTGTAATAGGCTTAATGACATACCTCACAGCCACGTGATTAGGTACCCTTGCCTACTCCAATTGACCCCTTGTTGCATTCCGAATTGCCTAAATTCATCATGGCATAAGAATCAACAAAAGTGCTCAAACATGCCTCAGAGAATTTGGTCCATAGTGACATGGTACAACTGTGTGACTAGCATCACACGTTTGCGGAGTTTTGTCTGCAGCACTCAACGCTATGAATCTCCTGTTCCCCCCACATCCCCAACGCGATCTGGTGACTGTGGAGGCCATTTTGAATACATGAAACTCACTGTCATGATCAAGAAATGGTTTGAGATGATTTTAGCTTGTGGCATGTGGTCTAAAGGGATGGTCCAGCATGAAATACTCAAAACTCATGTTTTTTCTAGTTCCTGTTGTTCAATTTTTGTGAGCCAGTGTGAATTTCAGCCTCAGTTGCCTGTTCATAGCTGACTGAGTGGCAGCTGGTGTTGGTTCCTTCTGTCTACTGTAGCCCTCTACTTTCAAGGTTCCCAATGTCTTCTTCATTCTGCATAGCTCGTTTGTAATGAGTGCTTATTTGAGTTACTGTTGCCTTTCTATCAGGTTGAACCAGTCTGGCCATTCTCTCCTGACCTCTGGCTTCAACAAGGCATTTTCACCAAAAGGACTGCATCTAGCTGACTAGATATTTGTGTTAACAAGGAGTTGAACAGGTGTAAGTAATTGAGGTGACTGGCCAAGTCCTGTTCTTGTGTCCTCCAGCAGGTAAATTATGTTACTGGAAGCAATTCTAATAATTTTGATAATGTGCACATCAAAGGAGAGGTCTGAAACCTATGTTTTTTTACAGACAGACTGGGTGTTACTGATTAGTAATCTGTCTCTGGAATGGTAGTAGTAATCTGGCCTTGTGTCCAACTAATAATATCTCACTTTTGTTTTGGTTTCCTAAAAGCAAGTCCTCCAATTTTTACTTTATCTAAAGTTATCTAAAGTTGAGCAAAACAAACATTGTAATTGGTGTCATGTTTGGTAGGTTATTAATAAATGCAGCTGAAGTACAACCCTAAATCAGAAAAAGTTGGGACAGTGTGGAAAATGCAAATGCAAATGAAAACAAACAAACAAACAAACAAAAAAACCCAAAATAAAATGCAGTGCATCTTACTTTGACTTCTATGTCATTGCAGACAGTATGAATCCAAGATGAACATGAAACATTTCATGTTTTGTCTGGTCAACTTCATTTTATTTGTTAATATACAGTATAGCCATTCCTGCATTCCAGGCCTGCAATTCATTACAAAACAGTTGGAACGGAATTAACGGCTAGTAATGAAGTAAAAAAAATTAAATAATGATGCAATTAGTTAGATTTAGCAGTAATGAATAAGTCTTTGTCAAAAAGTGTGGCTAACTCTCCCCTACGACCATTAAGATGAGGGTTTTGAACTTAACTATATCCAGGAGGGGAGGATTCAGTTAAAGCTAAATATTCATCAGGTCTAATCCAAGTATCAGCAAAACAAAGTGTGTAAACAGTAAACAATTATGAGTAATAATTTAATTTACAAGAACTGATTTAGTTTTAAATGATCCAATGTTAAGTAATCATAGTGTTAGTTTAAGACTAATTATATAAAAGCTATTTGTGTTTATAATAACACATTTTGAGTGTGTTTACACTTTCAAATGCATTTAACAGACAAAGTCTCAGTAACATTAGTTCTGAGTGATGGAGCATGGCTACTAGGAGACTTGTTTGTCTGATGCCTATCCTCAGCTCTTAATAGTCAGCCCTTAACTAAACCTGCCATAAGCCTATGCTCCATGTTACAAATGAGAGCAACACCTTCTCAAGTGGGATGGACATCATCCCACTCTTAAAGGCCAGGATTACCCTCAAAAGTTGCCCAGTTGTCTATGAAGCCAACATTGTTTTCAGAACACAGGCCAGCCAGCAGTTCAGCACCCTTAACCTGCTGTAGGCTTGGTCACCTTGTGGCATTGGGATGGGGCCAGAGAACACTTTTGAATTAGTCATCGCCTTCACTACTTTACAAACCTCTATAATGTTACTCATAGTTACAGCTGACTGACAAAGGCATAAATCATTAACAACTGTGACCTAAAACAACATCAGGTTTTCACATACGTCCTAAAAGTAGATAAAGAGAACCCAGTTAAACAACTGAGACAAAAATATTATACTTAGTCATTTATTTATTGAGGAAAATGATCCAATATTACAGTCTCATTTGTTTAACTGGGTTCTCTTTATTTACTTTTAGGACTTGTGTGAAAATATGATGATGATTTAGGTCATATTTATGCAGAAATATAGAAATTCTAAAGAGTTCTCAAACTTTCAACCACCACTGTATGACTATGGACTATGACTATCTCTCTAAGGCTCCATAATGTCTGGAAGCCTGGCTCCTAAGATACAGTTAACCATAGTTCCTTGTGTGACCTATAACCAGAGCTCTTTGAACAGGCTGCTCAGTGGGTATTTCACTGAGTGTAAACCTATTTGTCACATGAACAGGTAAAAAGTGGTGCTATTGTGGGTTAGTCCTAGTTTTTCAACTATGGCCCCAAACTGTTGCCCACTTTCCTTGCTATGCCACGGCATCACTAACTATGCCTGTGGTGTCCAGACCTTCTAAAATCAAAGATATATCACTAGCTCTTTCTAATGTCTGGATCTTCTCTGTTAGACCAGCTACAATTATACACATATCACAGATACAATTTGCACTAATGATGGAGGAATAATGACAAAACATGCCAAAATCTGCACAGGACACAACAAATTAATGATATGTACTGAAGACTGAAGATAAATTCTAAGATGATGCTGTTTGTAGCTCAATGGACTTCTTAATTATCTTATGTTATCCATTAAAGTGGATTCTGGATTATCTAAAAGCTAAAAACACACTGACTATGCTGATACTCCAGTAGACTTTTTAATTATTTTGCACTACTGATTAAGAGTGTAAAAAATGTACCAGTAATGAAAAATTTTTTTTGTAAAAATGCTGCATGGTAATTCTAAGATTAGGAAATTGTTTATAAACTAACAGCTAAATAACGGCTTTATTTTATGTCCACATTTGCAACACATTTGTAAACATGATTTACAAGTCATTTATCTCTTCAAATACAAATTAAATACAAATTCAATTTAAAAAAATGAAATACCTTTATCTGATTCAATAAATGGTGTTGCTTTAAACAGTGTTACTCTTTTGTCATCTTCTGATGTTATTTTATTTTATAACTAAGAATTTTTATTTATTTATCCAAATGGCAGCATATGTACTTAATTAATTGAACAGTATCAGTATATAGATTTCACCAACAGAGGGCAAAATTTTGTTTTGTAATAAAGATTTCGCTCAGTTTGGTATTTCTGCATAAAAATGATTGTGGCCAAAACACTAAAAG